>QZGG01000694.1:0-111400 GCA_006409495.1 Sedum album
GCGTGTGTAAGTTAGTAGTTGTGAATATAATGTGACAGGAAGAGGATTTAAAGAACTTCCGACAGTGGGGAAGCAGGACTCCAGGACATCCGGAGAACTTCGAGACGCCTGGCATTGAAGTTACTACTGGTTAGAATGTTGATTCTGACTTTTTATTGCTACATATAAGTTGTACTGGATGTAGAATATTGAAGTTTTTTATGCAGGTCCGCTTGGGCAGGGGATTGCTAATGCAGTTGGCTTGGCTCTTGCTGAGAAGCACTTGGCAGCAAGATACAACAAACCTGGCAGTGAGATTGTGGATCACTACACGTAAATTTCGTTATTAGTGACCTTAATCTTGATTTCCTTGTGTTTCTTGCTTGGGGGTATTTGATTTTGATTGAAGTTGATTTTATTTTCAGCTATGCAATTTTGGGAGATGGTTGCCAGATGGAGGGAATTGCTAATGAGGCTTGCTCGCTTGCTGCTCACTGGGGGCTAGGGAAGTTGATTGCATTCTACGATGACAACCACATATCCATTGATGGTGATACCGAGATTGCATTTACTGAAAATGTGGATGCAAGATTTGAGGCCCTTGGATGGCATGTCATTTGGGTCAAGAATGGAAACACTGGTTATGACGAGATCCGAGCTGCCATCAAGGAAGCCAAGGCTGTCACCGACAAGCCTACTTTGATCAAGGTAAATACTACCACTTTTTTTCTTCCATTTTCCCTCATTTGGATAAAGTTATTTTAAGCACATGCAGTACAATTGCTAGTGTTTAAGCGTCCAACTCAGAGACTCGTCTAGGCATTGGTGGCTTAGGGATGCTTCATATCTTTTTGTTTCCAACTTTCCATTCGCATGATAGTGCTTGTGATACATCATTTGATTGAATATTCTCCTCTAAGTAACTATAGTTTGTATAAAGGATACTTTTCGTTTAGGATGTCATCTCATGTCCATACTTAAGTATGTATTTCTAACTTGGTATGATCACAGGTAACGACAACTATTGGTTTTGGGTCCCCAAACAAGGCAAACTCCTATAGTGTCCATGGCAGTGCTTTGGGTGCCAAGGAAGTAGATGCCACTAGACAGAATCTTGGGTGGCCACATGAGCCATTCCATGTCCCTGAGGATGTCAAAAAGTAGGCAGCTATTTTCTTCTTCTGTTCGCAAATCGTCATCTATGGAAAAAGAATGAATCAATAAATCATAATTTTCATATTCCTAGGCACTGGAGTCGCCATGTTTCTGAGGGTGCTGCTCTTGAAGCTGAATGGAATGCCAAATTTTCGGAGTATGAGAAAAAGTACGCCGCAGAAGCTGCCGAGTTGAAGTCTATCATTGAGGGAACATTACCCTCTGACTGGGAGAAAGCTCTTCCGGTGAGCACAACCTTTCTTTTTCATCTATAGCATTATCTTCCTCTTCCTTCTGTGCATGATATTCTTATTATGCTCTTTCGCAACATATCTTATCGAAATAGTATGCTGATTCTCTGCTGCATGCTAACAGCGATACACTCCAGAGATTGCTGGTGATGCCACCAGGAATTTGTCTCAGACAAATCTTAATGCTCTTGCTAAAGTTATCCCTGGACTAGTTGGCGGCAGTGCTGACCTTGCTTCATCAAACATGACTTTACTCAAGATGTTCGGCGACTTCCAAAAGGCAACTCCAGAAGAACGCAATATCAGGTTTGGTGTTCGGGAGCATGCAATGGGAGCCATCTGCAATGGTATTGCTCTACACAGCCCAGGCCTGATCCCGTACTGTGCAACATTCTTTGTTTTCACTGACTACATGAGAGCAGCCATGAGACTCTCTGCCTTGTCTGGAGCTGGTGTTATTTATGTGATGACCCATGATTCCATTGGACTCGGTGAGGATGGACCAACACATCAGCCGATTGAGCATCTGGCAAGTTTCCGAGCCATGCCCAACATCCTGATGCTCCGCCCAGCTGATGGTAATGAAACTGCCGGATCATACAGAATGGCCGTCCTCAACAGGAAACGACCTTCCGTCCTCGCCCTTTCTCGTCAAAAGCTTCCTAATCTCCCTGGCACATCTATTGAAGGAGTCGAGAAAGGTGGATACACCATTTCCGACAACTCATCTGGTAACAAACCCGACGTGATCCTAATTGGAACTGGGTCAGACTAGAAATAGCTGCTAAGGCTGCTGATGAGCTGAGAAAGGAAGGAAAGACAGTCAGAGTAGTTTCCTTCGTGTCATGGGAGCTATTCAATGACCAACCTGATTCATACAAGGAAAGCGTCTTGCCTGCAGCTGTGACTGCCAGAGTAAGCATCGAAGCAGGGTCCACATTCGGGTGGGAAAAAATTGTGGGATCTGCAGGAAAGGCTATTGGCATTGATACATTTGGTGCAAGTGCCCCAGCTGGAAAACTATACAAGGAGTTCGGCATCACAGTGGAAGCTGTGGTAGCTGCAGCCAAATCTCTTTGCTAAACCCATCAACTATTCATGAGTGAAAACCAAACACTCTTAAATTCATCGGCCAGCATGGGAATGAGATATCAAAGGTTAGAACATTTTAATCTTGCTGTTTTATGTCAAACTCTTGATATTATGTAGTGAAAGTTATGCAGCAAGAAAATGTTGGAACTGTGGCAAATAATGATACTTGATTGATCAACTCTTCTTTTGTCATTCATTAATTTAAAGTATGAAAATTGTACTGGCAATGAATTGATACACATTATAAATGAATTAGGTAGAGGCGTACATGGTGGAACGTGATAGCATGTTATGAAACCCAATCTCAACAGCCAACCAACATCATGTTGCCCTATTAACTTTTCTTCCATCACATTCACATGTCCATCTCTCTTTTTGTCCCCACAAGTCACAACCTACACCATTTTAGCAACTCATTCATGAGCGAGTACAAGTCCTTCTGGCATGTTATGTGTTCTGAGATCACTTAGCATTTTAGTGCTACCCCGACACATACGACTTCCTCGTATTCACATAGTTATTTAACCGAAAAAAAGCTGTTGAAGATTGATTATATCCCCTAAGTTATGATGAACACATTTAATCAGGGAAGACAGTGTATTTCTAAGAAAGTAACTATGCTACAATTTTACATAACAAGTCTTCTAACTGAGACTTCCGAAATCGCAAATCCCCATATCACTATCACACCCTTCTTCTACACTTCACAACTGCTTTCTCTAAAACAAGTTAGCACCCCCTTGAGCACATTTATTTTCCAACACCCATTGCGATAAGGTTGGTGTTACTCCTTTCTGAAACATCTATAACCTAAACATGGGACATAAAATTAACGCGGAAATATTCATTTTTGACGTGATACCAAAATACTCATAAAATTACCTCAACGAATTAACATCAACGCGGAAATGCAACCATAACCTCCTCCAATTCCAAATTCCCCTTACCATATTTTCTTGATTCAATTTTTCCATTTAAACAGATTTCTTACTCTTTGATTCAAACAGAAGATTCCTACCACCTTCCATCAATTTCCCTCCCATTCATAAAATCTCTCTCACACACATTGACAGCAAATTACAGCTCAGCATCACCCCCCAGTTGACTCCACTTTCACTCCATCTTCAATCAATTCCCATTCCATTCATTTTCAACTCAATTTCATCTCCTATAACAAAAGTTTCAACCTTTACTCAACCCCACAAATCAAAGCTCCGATCTTTACTCCGCCGACGATGTCTTCATCCTCTTCCCACCTCGACGACAACATCCCATCCACTCCCGGCAAGTTCAAGATCGATAAATCCCAACACCACCGCACAAAGATCGCATCTTTCACCAAGATCGCTCTTTTCCTTATCATCTCCATCATTGTCGTCGCTTTCTTCCACTCACCATCTACCCTCCACTCAGATCCAACCAGACGCTCCCTCCGCACATCCAATTTCAACCCAATCGATTTGGAAAAACAACTCCGCTCCTCCGCCAAGATCCGCCGCTCTAACGGCATCTCCGTCCTCGTCACCGGCGCTGCCGGCTTTGTCGGTTGCCACGTGTCACTCGCACTCAAGCGCCGTGGAGATGGCGTCGTCGGTTTAGACAATTTCAACAGTTATTACGACCCCGTTTTGAAGCGAGCTCGTCAAAGCCTGTTGCAAAAAGCTGGAGTCTTTGTTGTTGAAGGTGATATAAACGACGTCGTGTTGTTACGTAAGCTTTTCGAAGTAGTTGCGTTTACTCATGTAATGCATTTAGCTGCTCAAGCTGGTGTTAGATATGCTATGGAGAATCCTGGTTCATATATTCATAGTAATATTGCGGGTTTTGTGAATTTGCTTGAGGTTTGTAAGGCTGCGGATCCGCAGCCAGCGATCGTTTGGGCATCGAGTAGTTCTGTTTATGGACTTAACAAGAAAGTGCCGTTTTCAGAATCTGATAGAACTGATCAACCCGCTAGTTTGTATGCAGCGACAAAAAAAGCCGGTGAAGAAATTGCGCATACTTATAATCATATATACGGTTTGTCGCTTACGGGGTTGAGGTTTTTTACAGTTTATGGACCTTGGGGTAGGCCAGATATGGCGTATTTCTTTTTTACTAAGGATATGTTGAAAGGGAAGGCGATACCGATATTTGAGGGAAAGAATCATGGGACGGTGGCTAGGGATTTTACGTATATTGATGATATTGTGAAAGGGTGTGTGGCATCGTTGGACACTGCGGAGAAGAGTACTGGAGTGGTGGGAAGAAGAAAGGACCGGCGCAGTTGCGAGTGTTTAATTTGGGGAATACATCGCCAGTGCCTGTTAGGGATCTTGTGGGGATTTTGGAGAGGCTGTTGAAGGTGAAAGCTAATAAGAAGATTTTGACATTGCCTAGAAATGGGGATGTTCAGTTTACGCATGCTAATATCAGTTTGGCTCAGAGAGAACTCGGGTATAAGCCAACTACAGATTTGCAAACGGGGTTGAAGAAGTTTGTGAAATGGTACTTGAGTTACTACGGCGATGGAAAGAAAAGTGCAGTATAAAGCAAATTCTTTTATATTTTTGGCGAGGTATTATACTCAGAATTGTGCTTATAATATCAGTTTGATTCATTTCTGTGTTGGTTGCCGGATTTTATACATTTCCATATTTTGTAAAGGCGATGGATCCTGCAAGAAAATGTTGTGTAGCAATGGCATGGAGTGCTTCAAATTCAGAAGAAACAGGAAAGTCATTATATTTCAATTGATGTAATTGTTTTAGCCTTTGACATTGTAGAAATAAATTCTTGACTGGTGGCGCACAAATTCTGATTGATCGTATCCTTTGAGATATATTCATTTTCAATAAATAGCTGTTCTACTTTACTACAATATTTGGAACTTGTTCTGATTGCAGATTTTCAGTTGTTCTTCAAAGATATTGGAAGTCTTTCGATTTTATTCGTATTTCACTTGGTAGCTCGTCTAGGGTTCTTACGCTTACGGTCCAGCCAATTTGAGTGATGTTGATACTTCTGTGTGTACTTTGCGTATGGAATTGTATTCTGCTGTTAAAACTCATATTTGCTGGCTGTTTCTATCTGTTAGTGTGATTACTCATCGTGTTGGGAGTATTTAAACAGCTACTAGGGTCATAAAGAACTTGAGAAGAGTCACAAGATGTATTACAATGTCCGCTGGATAAGTGCAGCTGATTACACATCAAAAGTAGTTTTTCCATCATTTGGAGTCTAATGGAATGAGTTGCCTATCAGGCCATGATTCCTTGTGAAAATACTTTACAGGCACGACACCGTCAGAGCCTTCTGTCGAGATTACTTTATTATTTGATACGAATAACTTCATTCCATCTGAAAAAACAAAGCCGGTAATGATTAGGAAACAATCATATGGCACACATGTGGAATGCAAGTGCTTATCACAACTTTTAACAATGCCGCACTTTGATTTGCTGTCACTTTCAGGAATGTTTGCACCTCTTAAGACGTTTGCACTTCGTACCTAGCAAGATATTAAAAGATTAACGGAAGAAACACAAGTTAATATTTACTAAAGGCATAGGAAAGTAGGAAACCACATAATGCAAGAAATTCATATGCAAATATTTTTGAAATAATCTTATTAGAATATTAATGTAAACAAAATCAGATGGCGAACTAAACTTTTCAATAATATAATATCTATGATTCATGAATTGCTATAATAAGATTCGTGAATCTAATATGTACAAATAGTGGACCTACAAAAACTATTTTGATTACATAACATACGACGAATACAAAGAATTGAATACGTTTTCGGACTATGTACAAATATGATCATTGTAAATAATGTCATAAAATTCAGATTTCAACATACATTGTGGTATGTTTAGGTCAGGATTTATAATTCAAATAAATGTGGATGATGACGTTCAATAATAAATCAGATTTTGTATAAAAACAAATTTTAAACTAAAATAATATATGATATCCATAAACATAATCGGTTATTAGTTTAGATATAGTTATGTTTAGATATATCTTAAATATATTCCTTAGTTAATTTACGAATATACCCTTTCATATTTTTAAGTAATATAATTTGCATCAAACTTAGACCGTTAGATTAAAGTAAATAAATGGACAAGATTTGTTTTTATTTTACAATCAAACTATTTCTGGCATCAAGTGCCATTATTCCAATGTTTCCGTGGTTCTTTAACGATATATCACTTGAACATAAGTTAAAAGCAGCAGAAAACATCTGACAAATTTGAAACTGTAACCAAACAATGCAAAACTAGCCCAAGGCTGAAGAAAAAGACATTAATTCAAATGGGAACTGTGTACAACTGATTGACATCTTGTGCATAAGCAAAGTAATTAAAGGCAGTTTGCTCTTAATTTAGCGGAATGGGCCTTCTATCTGGCCATGATTCTATCTTCTCAAAGTACTTAACTGGCACTACACCATCAAAGCCTTCTGTCAATATTACTTTGTTATCTGATATGTATAGCTTCATTCCATCTAAAAAAGAAACAGATTTTAAGCAGAATATAAAGAGAAAACTATCATGAGACAATTGTGGAACAATGCTCTCATGTATGTACCTGCCAAGGCTTTCTGGACATCTAGGAAGATCAGCACATTAACATCACGTCTCATACCTTGCAAGAAGAGTGAAATATTATCAAAATAAACAAAATAAAACCATGACAGAAAGTCACTGGTGAGATAGACACCAAACAACCAAATAAAGAGCTCAGAGATATAAAGGTATAGCATATTAAACAATCTTACAGAACACTTCAGTTTAAAAAAATTATAAACCATATACAAAGACAGTCTTTCAATCGTACTAAAAGGGGATACAGTATAACGTAGTGAATAAGCAATCCAAATTCAATTTGTTAGTTATGGCTGCTTTGAGGCTGCAAAAGTCACAGCTGGGGTGGACCTGGATAGAGTCTCAGCGGGTGCCAGTTTTTGATACTTGATATAGAAATTACAGTTTCATTAATCCATTTTACAGAGGCCTCACATTTATCCCGTTTACATATAATTTACCCCTAAACAACGCTAAACTAGTATAAAAGAAGTAAAGAACACTCTTTTGTAAGACAATGACATAAAAGACACAAGAATGTTCTGCCTTTGCTTTCATATTACTTACCACTAATTACTCCTCCATCAGTTGGCATGCCAGATGAAAAGTGAACATGCAATCTTTTCATGCGTTTCAATCCAGATTGCAAAATGGACTCCAGATTCCGGCTGTAGGTCCCATGTACGCAAACTACAAATTCGTCAGTAGAATCAGAAATCACGAATCGTGGATGAAGAAGCCGAGGAATCAATACAAACAACATAATACGTGATACATCGAACATTGTGGTTAAGAATATGAGACCTTTTATAATGACTCGGAATAACTAAATAATCTTATTAAGAATATGAGTTTACCTGGAACCTCTTCAGCTGAAGTAATTGGTTTTAATAGGCTTTCAGACTCCACTGCCTGTTGTGCATGAATTATTTCAGTAAGAATTAATGTCAATGGACATGGAAATATGCAAGTGGGAGTGTTTGTGCCAAGTTTGAGATAACTCTTGATCGCATTTAGTGTTAATTGAAAATTTGAGCAAATAAGTGTAAGATCACCTTAATAGTATGCCCTTGATTAGCCCGAATCAAAAGTTCGCCATCTTCTTCCACAAGACTAAACCGCTGCTTATTATCCTTTCTAACAGCCTGGGTGAAATCCATCGGTAAGGAATATGAGAAATGAGATTAAGAGTGGATGGAACCGAGTAGAATAGATTGCAATCAATATAAAACAAAACAGCTAATTGCTTTTTCGACAGAGAAATATGTATATTTTAGTTTGTAAACAGATTAGTTCATTTATTTGAAAGTACTTGATAAACATTGTACAGGAGTGTGACAAAAATTATAGGAATTGTATTTCCACATTAAAGATCGACTTTACTGTATTACTAGCCACTGTCAAGCTATAAATAATCAAACTTTGGAATCAATGTACCTCTCTAACATCCTCAACTGTATGCAGTCTCAGTGGATTGTTAGCATACGTCTTCAGATTCAGTTTCAACAGATCATTGACCCTGACATACCCATCACTGCGCATATCCAACTGCAGCTCAGCTGCCATATGCCGCAGAATTCTAGTCCTGAAAACAACAAAACACAACATCATCATAATTTATCCATCATATCATACAAAAACACCAAACCATAAAAAAACGGATACACAAAATTAACAACAGAAAGAAAGTTTACAATAGCCTTCCAAGAGCATCAATCTTGTCTTTTCCAAAACTATTGCCCCCACTGCTCTGCCCTCTTCCTCTCCTTCCGCCTCGCTCTTCTCTCTTTTCCAGACCTCCCCCACCACTACCTCCTCCACTGTCCAAACAACACACGCACAAATAAATCCATCAATTCCCAAACCCTAACTTTTAACATTTACAAGAAAAATTGAAGAATAAAAACAGAAGGAAACCTCTAATTACATACCGTCTACCGATGTTGGAAGAGAAGGACGATGTTCGACTGCTCTTGTCCATGGCTGAAACTACAGAGCGGAGTACGAATGGAGAAACGAGAATGCGATCACGAAGTTGTAGACAGTTGGCGGCTCGCATCGATCGGTCGATGAATTAGCGAGGTGACTTCTGAAACTGCGTCAGTTTGGAAATCGGAGAACCGAAGAAGCAATCGAAAATTATTCGGAGGAATCAATTTACAGATCGTACTGCAATTAACCTAATCAAATTATTATTAAGCTAATTAACCCTAATTTCGCAATCGAAGAGTTCGAACTGTTCCGCCACTCAAATTGGATCGATTCGGAGTTATGAAGCAGGACGGCCTCACAACACATAAGCGTATATCCTCGCTGCCGGTTAGGACCGGCGGAGGTGGAGTCGGAGGGAGGTTCGGCGGCGGGCGAAAGATTCAGAATCCTGTGCGGATTTGTCACTATACTAGTCCTCAGAGGAAGAGTTGGATGGAGAGGAATCCGGAGTTTCCGAATCGTGTTGATGGTAGAGATCGGTTGTGTTGCTGGAGGAGATTGTCGGGGATTGAAGTTTGAAGTTTCGAAATTGGGAATAGGTTGATTTGGGAATATGATTGATTTAGGTTTAGGTTAAGATTAATTAGTTTAATAATAATTTGATTAGGTTAATTAAATACAAAATTATTAGTCAACGAAGTCAAAGTCAATTTTACTGGAATAAGTAGTCCGAACATTAATTGGGTGTCAAATTTAATAGTTTTAAAATTAACAGGTGGTTAAGTCAAAAAAAAATTGAGGGAGTAATTTTGTCAAAAGATGGATATTGAATGAGTGGTTTTCGACAAAAACCTTATCAAAAATCAATAAAAAAATTGAGTAAATAACGGCTTGTGTCAACAGGGAACCCAAATCAATAAAAAAATCGTTAATGTTAACTTAAAAAATTACATCTTATAAAAAAGTTATATAATAAAAATTGATTTTCAAATATTATTTATATTTAGAAATGAAATTTACGGTTAGATCTGGAGGAATGGTATGTTTTTGTGAAACGGAATGACTTAATATTAACCGTTGATTTGATTAATCTGATGGTTGATATTAATTGTTTTTTATTAAATTAGGTGGTTGGATTTAAAAAAACACGGGTGTGTGGATTTGACGGTTATTTTGAGTTTAAATCTCACCGTTAGATTATTAGTAATCACGACTAAGATTGTGTCTCACCGTCCTACGAAAGATATATCTTCTTTGAACTTTTTCCTTAAAGAGTTAGGATCAAGGAGGACAAATAATTATTGTATGACAAAATGACATAATCTTAGTCGTTGATTTGATTAATTTAACGGTTGAGATTAAAGTTGGTTTTAATATAATGGATGGTTGGATTTGCAAAAAAACCCTAGCGGTTGAGAGTGACGGTTATATTTTTGTGAATCAAATCTCATCCATTAGATTGTTAGAATTCAACGATCGAGATCGTGTCTCTCAGTCTCACGTTTATTTATCTGTCCTCCTATAACTTTACTCTTCCCTTGAAATTTATATTTATGTTTTTAAACTTCAGTTTAAAAATGTAACTTTAATTTAGTGTTAAAATATAAATATATTTAATCTATTATTAGAATATCAATAAATTTAAATTTAATGTTGTTATCTATGTCCTACAAAATATTATGCAATTTATATTTAAATTTCAATCATGTTATTTAAATCTAAGTATTTATAACAAATATTTTTTATTTGTGAGTAGTAATAAGAAGTTCTTTTCAAAACTGTCATGGATGTGTGAATATATAGAATATTAATATTTTTAATTATGAATAGTAATGAGAGGTTTCCGATTAAATTGAAAAGCTTTGATTGGTGCGGATGTTCCGAGTATACAATGATAGAAGACGACATTATACATCGCAGAATTATGTATAAAACACTTTGTTAAAGAAATGAGTCGGATTGCAGGATTTCAAGATATTGTCTAAGTCTGTCCCTTTTCGAAGAACTGAGTCTGATTGCAGGATCTCACCCTCTTGATAATCTTCTTAGTGTTTTGACGGTGATGGGCTTGATTCTTTTGCGTCATCCAAAATAAAACTGTCAATTTGATTTGGAGATTTTCTTACAGAATTGATCGAATCTTTTCGCGGCGATGGACTTGACTTTGGTATTTCACCTTTACTGGAAGTAGTACTGTCGATGTGATCTGAAGATTTTCTTAAAGAATTGAACGAGTCTTTTCGCGGCGATGGACTAGACTTTGGTACTTCACCTTTACTTGAAGTAACACTGTCGATGTGGTTTGGAGATTTTCTTATAGAATTGATCGAGTCTTTTCGCGGCGATGACTTGACTTTGGTATTTCACCTTTACTGAGTAGCACTGTCGATGTGTTTGAAGATTTTCTTATAGAATTGAACGAGTCTTTCCGCGGCGATGGACTAGACTTTGGTACTTCACCTTTACTTGAAGTAACACTGTCGATGTGATTTGGAGATTTTCTTAAAGAATTGATCGAGTCTTTTCGCGGCGATGGACTTGACTTTGGTATTTCACCTTTACTGGAAGTAGCATTGTCGATGTGATCTGAAGATTTTCTTAAAGAATTGAACGAGTCTTTCCGCGGCGATGGACTAGAATTTAGTACTTCACCTTCACTTGAAGTAACACTGTCGATGTGGTTTGGAGATTTTCTTAAAATATTGAACGAGTCTTTCCGCGGCGATGGACTCGACTTTAGTACTTCACCTTTATTGAAAGTCACACCGTCGATGTGGTTTGGTGATTTCCTTAAAGAATTGTAAGAGTCTTTTCGGGGTGATGGACTCGACTCTGGTACGTCACCTTTACTAGATGTTACACTGTCAGTGGGGTTTGGAGATTTCCTTGAAGAATTGTAAGAGTCTTTTTGCGAGGATGGACTCGAGTCTGGTATGTCACCTTTATTGAAAATAACATTATCGGCACTGTTTAAAGATTTCCTTAAAGAATTGTAAGAGTCTTTACGCGGCGATGGACTCGACTTTGATAAGTCACCTTTACTGAAAGTAACACGGTCGATATGGTATGGAGATTGCCTTAAATTATCTTCATGCATCCTTGATCTTGAAACGACATCCATACTAGAAAAAAGAGTGCGTCTTGATAATTTCTCATATATGCCAAATGATTCTGTTGGTCTTTTTTCTGACAAGTGATTTTCTTGAATATTTACTTCTTTTATCACTCGACCTGAAGATCCCAACACATGAACTAACAAAATAATCGCCAACAACATCTCCATGATGCAAGAAGCTTTGAAAAGGGGTTAACTTGATGAATTCCAAAAACTCAAACCAAAGAAAAACCAGCAAGTCTTCCTTTGGCCTGAACTTCTGTCCTTGAAAATAAGTTATTGTCCATTGTGTCTATATATACTCTAAGGTTTAACTGCTGTATTGTTTAAAATAGACCGGTTCGATGTAAATATAGCCTGAACAGCAATATAATCAGTTTCATGGCTAATTATATCTAATTTTTGTAACAAAATATTGACTAAGGTTTCTCCATGCCACATATGTCCTCGTGGGCATGATACATTTGACGATGACTAACCATTCCCAGCCTATCCGTATTGTTCTTGTTATATCAACCAGGAAGATAGTGTGAAGATATAGAGACACGACAATATGACAGAAGCAGAAAGAGTTTAGCATAGCCATAAGCAAAGTTATACAACACTGATGATTCAACAAAACAGAAAGAGTTTTATGGCTGCAAATCTGCAATAGTGGCATGCGGCAATTAAAATGCTGAAGGTTAAACTGGAATCCAGATCCAGATGGAGGTACAGTTCACCGTATAGGGTCTCTTCTATTCAGTCATAGCTAGGACTCTCATACTGCTTCCCACCATGCTCAGGACTCCTATCACGGCCTTCATAGCTTAATTTAGCATCATGATCATTGGCAGGGCTCTTATCTGGGCCATCGTAAATTTGGCTAGTTTTACGTTCATAGCGGGGCTTACTTTACGATCATAGCTAGGACTTCTTTTGCGCTCATAGCTGGGACTTCTTTTACGTTCATGGCGTGACCTTTGCCTTGTTTCCACATTATTAATCGGACTCTGGCCAGTTCTTTCATAACTGGGGCTTCTCCTAGGTTCGTAACGTGACGCTGGCTTGGGTCCGCGTCCATAATCTGGGCTATCCCTTTCTCTACGATATGGACTTGGAGAGCGCTTTCCAATATATCCTCTCTCTATAGACCTTTCACGGACTCTCCTATCAGGGCTTTGTCCATTCCTTCTACATCACTCCTCTGGTTATCATCATCATCACGAGATGCATATTCAACAGATATAACCCTGTCCATGAATTTACTGGAAATGCAAAACTTCATTAAGTTATTCATCAAATAACATACTTGCACCATGGTAACTGAATGCATATTAAATTCAAACCTAGAGTTTGTCGCTTCCAGTGCTTTAGTAGCTTCTTCTTGTGTGTCAAACTGCACAAATGCAAAGTTCCTTCTAATCCTGACATTGTTAATTTTCCCATAAGAGTCAAATGCCTCTCCAAATCTCTGGGCCTGTTTCAATAGGGTCAAAGTTGATGACAAACAAGGTTTTTGAGGGCCTGCTATTTGATTTTCTTGTATCATCAGACCTTCTACCACCTCTATCTTGCTGTAATGTTAAAGTAAAAACTAAAATCAGGATGAAGAAACACTGCTAAATTTCAAATATCATGATAAAGGTTGCACAAACATGTTACAGCTGTTATCAGTGGTATCTGAAAGACTGAAACGCTTAAGTACAACATATATACACAATACATATCCAAAAAACTTGCCTTAGTCCACTCAACACGAAGTCGGCGCCCCTTTGGACCAAATTCTCGGTTATCCAGTCTCCTCACTGCATCATCAGCATCCCGTTCGTCTTCCATATAAATGAAAGCAAATCCTGTACAAGACAACGATGATAAAGTAAAAAAAAGCCAGGAATCAAGAGTGTACTTTAAGGATGAATCAATCACGAGTATGTCGTGACAGGAATTTGTAGGCTATACGACATGTGCTGTGATGACATACATTACATGAATAAACAACACCTGGCTTCATAATGAAGTACGAACGGGCATGCTTAATGTGGAAGACTGAGCATGTCAATAGAAGGAATAAAAAGGATGATGTCTGAAGTGATGAAGGATGAAAGTAGCACGGAGCCAAGCCAGATGAAGTTAGTTCTTCAAAAGACCATGACGCTTTGCATTTAGACAGGGATAGAATTCAGTGGAGCTCAGTTAGAGGATGAAATTTGGAAATAGCCCATGGAACTCAATGGCACATTACCCTGCCATCAATAAACTGCTAAGTACAAAATTTAAACTTCATAAAATGATAAACTTCATTCATTTTTCTTCCAAAAATTGGTTTCACAACTTCTTTTCAACATATATAACCCTGGTGTTCACTGCTCACATGTGGTTTTCACTCAGCGCGGAATCATCTAAATATACTATAATTACAAACTAAACGAGTAACCGAAAGAATTAAGAAACATAAACCACCAAAATAAAGACATCCGTCATCCATACAGTTAAAACATAATACCAACAATAGGTTGCTCATCACACACATCGCAATTAATTAATTTTTAGCAAACCTTCCATTTCAATTGAAATACACAAACCACTCACCAGTCTTCAAATCAACCCTCTCAACATTCCCATACTTCCCAAACAGCCTCTCTATATCCGACTGCCTTGCATCATAATCCAGATTTCCACAGAATATCGGCTTCACACCCCTTGAATTCATTCTCAATATCTCCAACCCTAAATCCAAATATAAATGCAATTTATCTGCTTGACTATTACAAGATGCAATTTATCTGCTTGACTATTACAAGATAAATTCAAAAAGCCTATAAATTTTAGCTCAAGAACAAACCTCGATTTGAAAAAGCTCTCTCCGAAACCCTAAAATAGCTGCTTGCTTGAAATTCTCAGAAATGCAGATCTGAAGATATTTCAGCAGCTTTCAAAGTCAGCAAGTCAACCCCGTCAACCAAATTTGGGCCTACTGGGCCACCTTCATTTTCGTTACTGGATCCGGTTTTCTCTAATTGGGCCTATTAATGGGCCACCAAAAAAGTCAGTCAGTCAGTCAGGTTCGTTGCTACTCCCTCCGTCCCATTTTGAGTGTCTCATTTGGAAACTTTCACGGTTTTTAAAAAAATTGAAAAATATGAGATAAAAAGTAAGAACGAGAATGAGTGGGATAAAAAATATGAAAGAGGATGTAAATGTAGAGGTAAAAAAGTTTCTATTTTAGGAAATGAGAAAATCATTTTGGTACATCCAAAAAGGAAATGAGACACTCATAATGGGATGGATGGAGTACTAAACTAGATCAAAATGAACAATTGTAAAATCTTGTATTTACATTGAAGTCCTTAAAGTATTGAATAGTACGATATGGTCCTCATTGTTTATGATTTTACGGGAAGTTGACTGGAATTATTAGAGTGGTATGCGTTGTGAAAACGACCGTTGTACGATGCTGATGCGAAGAAACAGAAAATCAACTGTTGGTCAAAATTAAGCTGTAAACAACACAATAACTGAAGACAGTATTGTGCCTGATCCGACTTGCGATGAAATTACACACCCCATTACCCAACATCCAACAAACCCTATTTATCCGCTATAAAAATGTACACCATCTCAAAATCCCACATCAGATTTTTGCTAATCGGAATCGGATTGGTGTTGGATTTTGCAGAATTTGGATTTTTTGAGTTGGATTTTTGTAAAGGTTTCACCTTTACGTGTTTTGAGTTGGGGGTTTTGGTAAAGGTGCAAACTTTGTGCTATTGGTGATGGAATTTTTCAAGAAGGTGAAGAGCTTTGAGTTTATATGATGATTATCTGATTTTTTATGAGTTAAAAATTTGATTTTTATTGTTTGTTTTAAAATTTTGGAATTTGTATAATTTTGGATGCAGACAGGGGAAGGGTCTGGTAGAAAATGGGGATCACTTGGAAGGAGGCTAATAGTGTGTAGTCAAAAGTTTGTGGCTTTTCGGGGAGAAGGTGCCATTGCTTCCGAGACAGCTGCGTATGTTGAACCGACAGCTGATGTGGTAATTGATGTAAAAGATGAAGAAATGGCAGAAGAGCTAGTTGAAAAGGATATGCAACAACAAGCCGGAGATGAGAAGACGCCCGATCAACAAACTGAAAATGTTAATGTAGGATTTTTCTCTTTTTGTTACTTTGATTGTTTCGTGCTCTGCACTAATTATTGCCAAAATTATGAGATACTTTGACATTTTCATCTGTTTATGAAAATGCAGGTTGAGAATCAGACTATCATGATTGGTAAAGGATCCGAAGTAGGCCAGCTAATTTCGTGTACAGTTGATGGAAAAGATGGCCAACCTCAGGTGTGTCCAGCGAATGCCAATCTGCAAAACCTCTATTTTCCTTCCTCAGCAAAATTTGCCCGCATTTTAGCTGATTTTCCTTAACTCCTTTTTTCAAATTTTGTAGACATTGTCGTATATAGCAGAACGAGTTATAGGCAGTGGTTCATTTGGTTTGTTTATCAGGTTAGTCTGCTTTTCTTTATTCCTAGTTATTAATATATGCTTCTCCGAATCAAGCCTGCTAAATCTGGCTTCATTGTGGCATAGGCTAGGTCAGTGGAAACGAACGAAATAGTTGCGAAAAAGAAAGTTCTACAGGATAAGAGATTCAAGAACCGGGAATTATCACTTATGCCTTGCTGGATCATCCTAATGTCTGTCATCTTCAGAATTGTTTCTTTTCCACCGAGAAAAATGATATTTACCTCAACCTTGTGCTCGAATACGTCCCTGAAACTATATATAGTGTTTCGCGGCATTTCAGCAAGAGGAACCAACTCATGCCCCTTTTGCACATCCAACTCTATATTTACCAAGTATGCTTTATAAGCTGTTTTACTTGTTTTTTTTCTCATTCCTGATACACTTACTGTCTCATCATCATCTCACATTATCTTATTATGTAACGTAATATATGTTTGCAGCTTTGTCGGGCACTTAATTACATACACAATGTTGTGCATGTCTGCCACCGAGATATTAAGCCACAAAACATATTGGTAAGTTTCTTTCGAAGACAGTCCTCAGCCGCGCCATGACAGTAAAACATTTCTAGGACTTTGTAGTATCAGCCGGATTTTAGAAGTGATGCTCTGGTACTGAAGGTGAATGTTTGCATTGTAGGTGAACCCTCAGACCCATGAAGTGAAGTTATGCGATATTTGGCAGTGCAAAGATACTGGTATGCAAAAAATCGACTACTTTTTTCAAAGTAGAGAAGTGTGTAATGTAATGGCTAATTTTGGATATTTTTGGGTCTTTGTAGATGCCAGGTGAACCCAACATCATCATACATATGTTTCGGTATTATAGAGCTCCGGAAACTATGTTTGGTCTACAAAGTACACCTCAGCGATCGATATGTGGTCTGCTGGATGTGTCATGGCTGAACTCATGCTGGGACATGTGAGTTAAATGTTTATACTTTCTAAAATAATGCTGCTTTTTGCAGTACATGATTTTGATATGATTGTTCTCATTGCAGCCTATATTTTCCGGAGAAAGTGGCGTAGACCAATAGTAGAAATCATCAAGATAAATTAGGAACACACAAGAGAAGAAATAAAGTGCATGAATCCAGATTACAAAGAATTCAAGTTCCCCGTTGTAAAAGGACATCCTTGGCTAAGGTTTTCAGCAAAAAATATCCTCCTGAGGCAATCGATCTCGTGTCAAGAATGTTACAGTAATGCACCGCAACTGCGCTTCACTCCTGTAAGATGTCTTTTCTTTTGTCATTTAGACTGAACTATGAAGTGCATTCTTGTTATAATTTTAACACTTGCTATTCTTTGTTGATCCACAGCTTGAGGCGTGCGACGCATCCATATTTTTGATGATTTAAGAGTCCTGGCGCGAGCTTCCCAAATGGGGAGCCATTTTCCTCCTGTCTTCGATTTTACACCACAAGGTATATAACATACTTTTTCTCGTGCGTTGCATTTTCCCGCTAGGGTTATGTCCTCCATACTCTTTTTTATCGACATTTTTGCTCAAACAGAACTCGCTCGCCTGCATTCTCCTGAACTCCGCGAACGACTCATTAAAAAGTGTCTCAAAAGTCAGTGAGCCATGAACATACTCGAAATGGAAATAAGAACTTTTCTTCGACTGTTATAGATTTGAATCTTTTCACAACAAAACCCAATGCGGCGCCAAACGGATCACCAGCACAGCAATTATCCCGGAAAAAAGTTTATACACTGGAACATTGGAAACTTCCACCATGATTCCTCGACACTTTTCCAAATATCTCAACACCACGTTACTAACAGGCAGACGCCAAAACAAATCATCCAAATGCTCATCGTTTTAAGAAAATAATGCAAACAAAGCCTCTGAATCACTAAAACATTTTTAATTCACTATAAGCAAAATAATAAACGTTTTTGAAAAGGTTGTTTGAAGGTGAGAACCATAAGTGATATTGCTTAGACACCATTAAAACCGGTAACTTTTGGAACCATGAAATGTATTTATAGAACTTATAAGTTATAAAAATAACAAATCCCTTACAACATTACATTCAACTTTAAAATATTAATAACATCGATTCAATTGAACTCAGAAATCGCTATTAAAAATAAAAATGTCTCTTGGATTTTCTCTGATATAGTGATTTGATTGCGTTTGAATTTGTCAATATTAAATACCTAAAAATAAGGGAAGTCAAATACCCGTAAAAATATCTAACGGATTAATGAAGAAGATTAGCATTATATCCTTTTATACATTAAATGATATTATAGAACTGAACTGATTGATACCGTGCGATTAAAAAAATGACGACCCAGATTTCTTATATTTTTTTATTGAAATTGCAACTTTATATCTGATCCATTACCTAGGAAGATAAACAATAAATGATGAAAAAAATTAATAATTATGAACATAAAATCAAATACTTATTTAGTTGAGTAACAAGTATATATACATAGGAATGTATGCATATTCAGACTGCTGAATTTCAAACCAAAAATCATCGGAATCACATGGCTACTTTTGCCAAAAGCTGCATGAAGATTTCACTGCTAGTGTTCATGTTGTTGCTCTTTGTTCAAGTCCAGGCCAGGGACATTCCAGCATCTATAGATGAGAGCAGCTCAATTCTTCCGTCGGTTTCTTTGGGACATATCAACCATCCTAAGATGTTGAGCAAGGGTCCTGTCCCTCCATCTGGTCCTTCAAGACCTGTCCCTCCATCTGCTTCTATGAAACATATCAACCATCCTAAGATGTTGATCAAGGGTCCTGTCCCTCCATCTGGTCCTTCAAGACCGTCCCTCCGTCTGCTCCTGCAAAGTGAGCTTGTGAACCTCTGGTCAAGCCGCAGGACTAAAGCTGCTTTGGGTATTAGTTCTTGTGGAATGTGGCAAATTTTATATAATGATCAGAAAAATAAAATATGTTGCATGTCATTCTCATTCATTACAAACTTGAAACAAAAAGTTCAAAGCGCATAAATACGAAAAAAAATCTTTTAAATTTCAAAAGCTCATGTTGAATATGATTGTTGTGATTCTCAAATCTAAATGAAAACTTTAATTCACATCGTGTTAACTAGCGCAGCAAGACCAGCTCAGTTGGTATGAGCAGAAACTTTAAGTGGCAATCGAATGGATTTCATAAAAACAAAAATGTTCAAGTGTAAATATTTATCATATAACATTTATACATTTTAGTAAACTAACATATACATTTCAATAAATCATATGATTCTTGAAGATTCTGCTTTCTAATAAACTCACACTCCTGAAATTATATAAACAAGTTTTTCCCATTTTGTTAGGTAAAATTTCACTCAAACCTGATGGCTACTAACATTCATCAAAATCTGCATGGGATTTCCATTGCTGCACTTTTGCTGTTGCTCTTTGTTCAAGTCTTAGGAACATGTCAAGGCAGGGCAGCACCTAGTAGTTCCCTTGTGACACTGACCAAGGATTCGAGTACCTCAGGACTTATTCATCTTCAGGGCAAAGTGGCTGTGTTGGGCAAAGGTCAGCATCCTCCGTCCGGTCCTTCGGGTCCTATTCATGCTCCTATGGATACTAAAGCCAGGTTAAGCTCGGGTTCGATTCCTACGAGTTCTTCTGGACTTATTTAACCTCTTATTTTGCCTCTGGAAAATGTTTGAATATTAATGAGTAAGAAGTTTGTTTTTCATGAATTAGATGATTCAGTCAGCAGCTCTATCCTCTTCAATTTGGTTTTAATGATTATTTTGAAAGTAATGTATACAAATTTTCACTTAGATCGAACAAAAAAAATGAATTTTAAATAGGGCCCAACCGGGTTCGAACCGGTGACCTATTGATCTGCAGTCAATTGCTCTACCACTGAGCTATGGACCCCTTGTTGCACTGAAAATGTCATTTTAAAATATATTAACAAATGTCACCGCTTGGCGTATGTCTTGTGAATTAGTCCATAGAGGAGACCAAGAACTTGGTAACGAAATAAACAGCAGCCCTTCAAGAAACATTGGCACCTGAAATAAAATAAGCATAAAAAAGCATCTATAATGTTTACCTAACACTAGACCATTTATTTTCCTACAGTATAAACCTTTGACAATATAATGATCAGTGCCGAAAAGGTTTTAACTAAGTAACATCTTGACATGCAAAACATGTATCTAACTCTTGAAGTTCTTTCAAGATAAATTACCTATATAACACTGGATTGAGGCAAGATTGTATTAGCCAAATTTTGTACAATGGGTAAGTGTCTATATTTTAGGATGGGGCAGTATTCTACACTACAAACACTATTAGGTCAATTTGAGGGAAGGTATTCCGCTTTTGAGTTGAAGCATGCAAGGCAGTGTGAGAGACTGTCGCATGTGATCAATTTCCCTCCCATCTTGCGATAGAAACTTGGCGTAGCCAATGAGTTGGGCTGGTGAGTGGGAAATATGTAGTTTAAGGAGATCTGATTTGAGTGAATCATTGTTGTATCTGGTGGTCAATAATTCTTTCCCCTGCAGAAAAGGATACAAGTCAGACACTTTTGATTTTTCTACTAAATATGTTAGGAATATTTCAGGTCATCAATAGAATATCTAAGCAGCCAATTAAAAAGAAGAATAATTTCAAGTTCTTACCATGCATTCTCTTCACAAATTGGTTGAATTCCAGTAAAGTATTTTGCTCCATGAGATGAGGACTGAGCCGGAGGTAGTTGAAAGTGCACAAGTGTTGTCCATCAGGATTGTTGAAGGGTTTGGCAATATCCAAAATTTTGTTGTATGCTCCTCTATCATAACATGGAAGAGAGTTTTCACTAGCAACATGTATGCCAGAATCCCACGCAGCATTCATGACCTGAAAATTAATTAGACAAATAAAGCTGTTGCAAGTATAACTTCATAAGTCGTCACTCTATATAGTAATTTTTTTGAAGCATAGACATCTTCAGAACTTACCTGCCAAGCCAGTCCATTTGGATCTGCAAATGCTTCTGAAACTTCTTCATGCTCGCCAAATATAGGCATCTCCACACATGTGAAGTTCAGGATCGCCCCATGCTTCTTAAGCATGGAAACAACAGGAGCATAACCATCGCGATTGGAAGGATTATGGAATCCTGCAGTAAGTTCAGCAGCATGACTGGCTGTTTTGTACCACCAATGAACACCAGGGAGCTGCATAAGCAAAAATATACTATCATGGAATCTGTTATTTAAATGTAAAGCATTAATGACAGTGATCTTCAAACACTGGACTTGTAGATGAAACGTAATTGTATCTCCAATTTCTCGAGATGAAATGTAATTGTATCTCCAATTTCTCGAGATGAAACGTAATTGTATCTCCAATTTCTCGAGATGAAAATAATTTTTAAGATCAAAGTTACTGTGTTTGCATCAGTACAGATGAGAGTGCAGTGCCCACTTATTAAGCATGTGAAGTTTCACAGTTGTACCTCTCAGCCTGATGAATATATAAAAAAATTGACAAAAACAACAGTAAAACAGCAAAAAACGTTGCAAAAAGCTGCTTACCTTGGCGGCGATTGGAGTCCCTTCAAAAGCTAGTTTAGCAAGAGAAA
The DNA here is from genome assembly GCA_006409495.1 of Sedum album. Lineage (NCBI taxonomy): Eukaryota > Viridiplantae > Streptophyta > Magnoliopsida > Saxifragales > Crassulaceae > Sedum > Sedum album. The sequence continues at coordinate 22,178 of QZGG01000694.1, forward strand.
GCACCCGGTCACCATGATCTATCAGAAACTGTGAGTACCAGCTCAGAAAGAACCTGCCATGATAGCCATCATAATCTCCACCATCACAGAAAAATCCAGTTTCAAATGGCCGAGAATTGTATGAACCAGTGTTATCCGGCACTCTTCCCCAAAAAGAATGTCCCCTAGCTTCAGCTGCCGTAGCCAGGCTTTTCAATAAGTATTGATCGTAACACTAAAATGAATAGTAAAAATGGATGAGCCAAATGAAATAGATCGGCATGTGTCATGATCTCAGAATGAGTTATGCAACACTAGAACCCAAAGAGGAAAACATTATGATTACGACACATCAAAAGTTCTTGTCACATATGGTTCCAAATACCTGAAATTGTCCGACACCAGGATATCTCCAGCCATGCTTTACTGGATATGAAGGATATCGTAGATCTCCACACGGACCTAATCCGACTTGAATCAATGATATGCAACCGTCTTCAAAGAATTCATGAAATTCGACACGAAAGCTTTTCATGAAGTCAAAGTAAACCTACATATACGAACAAACAAAGAGAACAAAGGCAAGTAAAACTTAAAAGGCTGGATAGGAGAAGTTGACGGCAATAAAAAAGTCATATAATCAGTCATAATGTCTCACAGGAACTAGGCAGACTGTAACCATACAACCGTGTTGCGTTAAAGGTGATATAAAGTACCTCAATTGCAGTACGACCCTTCAAGACACGCTGCTTGTCGATCCCCCACGTAAGACACTCAGGGTTACGCCTTCCCTCTCGATCAGTAAAGAAAATGTCAGGGTTGCTTCGGCCAACTTCAACTACCCAATGAGGTAATGGTATACAAACATCATCCCCAACGTTGCCTCCACATTCATGAAATGACATTACTACCTGAGTAAATAGTTTGATACAATTTAGTATCTTCTATGACCAAAATGTGCAATATTGATAAAGAATATCTAACAATATATCCTAGAGGCACAATATCTGGGCATAGCAAACAAAAATACAAAAAGCATTTCTATGCAGTTGATGGTGATGTCCCCAATATCATAAAATGTATCATCTAGAAGAGATTCAGGAAGTTTCAAAAGGCTTTTCTAGCATATCATGTAGGTGAAACTTGCCTGCAGTTTTAGTTTAAGGTCACGCACAATTTGAAAAAGTCTCTTGTAACCATTCCAATTGTACTCAAGCGGGGCATGTGTCTCTACTATACCCCACCAGCAATCAACCATTACACCATCAATATCAGCTGACTTCAACAATCTCAACTGCTTGATTATACCATCTGGATCTACCATCTCGCACTTCAAATTAATGACACCTAGCTGCCATGGAACCAAAACATAATGAACTGAATTAGTAGGGCACTAAGTGTTGGGAAATTTTAAGACGCTATAAGGAAAATTTAATGATTGAGACACATATAAGTATATAACAAATGATTTTCTAAACAAGAGAAATGTTTCTGATTTTCACACAGAGAGAAGTGGACACCTAAAAGTAAATGCACTAACAATCAGCCTTGTTTATATGAATTTGATCAACATGATTTACAAATGAACTATTGAAAAGCCAGACTGACATATCTTCAAGTAGAGATACTGTTAAGGACATCAAGAAAATCGTTATAGAATAGCATGAAAAGGTGGAGTTAATTGTGAAGTTCAGATTTATAGAGAGATAGAGGATAACTTAATTTCTTAAAAACATGAAGGCTGTGGAAAGAGAAGGAAAGATGTTGAACTCACTGGTAGCACAACATATACAGGTATGTAGGAAGTGCCTCCAAACCCACGCTCTTGAAACCTTGTTGGCATGTCAACAATCTATAATAAGAAGAAAAATAAAGTGAGTAGTGAGCGACAGAAAGTTATTAAAGGCGATGAGCAGCAAGTAACAATAGTAACCATTGACACAGAATCATACATGCATCAAAAGCGCTATTATCACAAATACAGAGCTAAATGCATGTAAAATAAAAATCATAGCCTTAATCATGTAAGAGAGTTATCAACCAAGAATGCCTAAACCATAATACATTAATGATAAAATGAGACACTCTCACAATATTTGGTCTCAGATATTAAAAAGGAATGAAGTATAATTATTAATTGGTGAACATATAATGATTGTCTTCATAGACCGGTTCTTCAGTTTAAAATGACATATGAATGTAAACATTATTTAAGAATTGACTGACATGCAAATATGAGATAAACATGAATGCACCACGGCGATAGGTGAGATGATGATCCAACTACAATTTTATTACCAGAGCTCTTTGTCCATGTTGATAAGTTTTGTGGAATCCATGTTATTGTCTACGGCATTGAACTGAATATCAACTGACAGAATACATTCAAGCTGTCGCAAAAAACACATCTTTTATGCATGGATAACAAAGTACCTGCTTGTCGATACTCCCCATGGAGCCATCTAATACAGGAAGAATTCCAGATTGGCCACATCCATCTCCAATCAAAGAAGTATGGGACATATCACTGGATGATAAATCAAATGGCACACTACTGGACATATAAACACTTTTCAAACTGCAGGAATTATATTCAGCAGAATTGGGATAACTAGGAGATTCTCCTCTAAGAGAAGATGAAGGTATCGGTTGCACCGCCATTTGAGATGGTGAAGACACTGTCATGGTATTAGGAGCACCATTCAAGATGGGTCTAGGGTTCTGCAAAAGTTAAAAAGACAGACTTGATGAGGAAAGAAAATGCAATATTTGAATACCAAACTGTTCAATAATTATTGATTAAAACATGTGTACCACAAGTAAGTGACTTGTTCAACTCTGAGAAAAAAGTCAATAAAAATATTATTACTTACCTGAGCTCGTGAAGGAAATGTGGTTCCATCCGGAAGAACAGTCCACCCAGCCTCCCTTGCCAAAGCCGCAATGACATCATTAATATCCGCCCTGACCCTAAGATTATAATTCCCATGCCTTCGTAATCCAGCAAGAATCCTAGCAGTTATAGCTCTTCTATGTCTTTCCCTTAGCTTTGTCCGCTCTTTCTCTTCTACAGGTCTACTCCTCCTTATCCCCCCTTGACTACTAGACTGCTCCTGAAACTGATGCTTAAAGTGGCTGTTACCCCTCCCATCCCCAAGTCCAGCCATCATCATAGCATTATTCCTCGCTTCCTCATTCCCTTCCTCCTTCACATCCATATCCTCTTCCTCATCACCATCGTCATCATCCTCACTTAATCCCACCATCTTTTGCATCTCCATTGACATATCCAATATAAAACTTCCCTACTTTTAACACTTCGAACAGCCACTTACTCACTTGAATTACAGCATATCATTTACAAGGCATGTGTTGTCAGAAGTAAAAAACCGGAACTCAGTCCCACTCCTTCAAAGCAGTTTACCAATAGTGAAATTCATGAAATGCCAAACAACAACAGCATCACGATTACCTCGTTTCCGAGCTGAAAAGTGACAACTCACACAGCAAGTTCACCTCTGACTACAAACCACGCGAATCCATCTCCTCCAAATCATACAAAATTCATGACTCCACACTCAACCTACCACTTTCAATTTCGTTGAAGCAGCAGCCGAAAATCGAGATCACCGGATCAGGACTAAATTTCCGCGACCGGAGCACGGCAGTGATAACTCGTCAAACTTCAACTTACAACTAGACTGAAAGATGAAAAAAAGCGACGTCAGGACGAGAGATTTCCGGCGAGGCGCCGCCGACGGTCGATGTTCGAAAAGCGTGTTAGGGTTTCACGCGTGTGGAGCAGAACTACCTTTACACGAACCAAACGCATACCACGTGAGTATCACGTGATCTGACTGTGCTACACTGCTACTGCCTACTGCTGAAAAAAACGACGACGTTCAGAGTTGCTTGCCATTCTGTTCCAAACGACGTAGTATAATCTATCACATACAAACTTAAACAAAAGTTTACTATACAAAAACACAAATAAAACATTTAAAGTCATGTTTGGTCAATGCGCTTTTCTCCTTTAAACTTACAAATTCAAATCTCATTCTTTACACTCTCAAACAAACACGCCTTCAGAGCAGCTTTGGCTTTGCTTTGCTGCACTACACTTTTGTTCAAACATGTCTTCCCGGGCTGATTTGAATCTTGCAATAACCTCAAGCCCCTGATTGTGATTATAAATATGACTCAAAATGATTCATACACTTGGTAAATTCAGTAAAAATGATCATGGAGGATTTGTTTAACTATGTGGAAGAGGAGGAAGAAGGTTCTGACTTGTACCACCCTTGGCCTTCTTCGACAGATCGCTCTGTTACTAATTTGAGCATTGACTCGTTTACTTATTGCCGTAGCGCTTCGAGTTGTTCTGACGTTGTAGATGAGAAGAATATCAAGCAAAATGTAGATTTGGATGATTGCTCAGGTTTGTTCTCCTGCTAGTTTCCGGACAATGATGTTTTTTTTAATATTTAGTTATTTTAAATTTATTTACTTGGAGAATGTTGTTCTGAAGAGATGGAGTTGATGAAGGAGAGGTTCGCAAAACTGTTGCTTGCGGAAGATATGTCAGGGAGCGGAAATGGCGTGACAACGGCTGTCGCGATTTCCAACGCTATTACGAATCTTTATGGTCAGTTTTACATTATAAGGATTTATTAGTTTTACATGTTTTTCCTGATGTTGAGATGTTTTTTTTGTAGCTACTGTGTTTGGCCATAGTTTGAGACTAGAGCCATTGGATAAAGTGAAGAAATTTAAGTGGAGAAGAGAAATGGAGTGTTTGCTAGCTGTGTGTGATCATATGGTGGAGTTCATACCAAGCCATTCGACGAAAGCTCAAGAAGACTCTCCTAAAAAGGTATGTGCAGAAATTATTTTTCGAACTTATAGTGAACTCTGTGTTTGGTGCATTACGCGAAAAATTACGTTAATTTTGATGATTTGCAGATGATGGTAAGTAGGCCGAGGTCTGACATTAGCATCAATCTACCAGCGTTGCAGAAGCTGGATTCAATTTTACTGGTAACAGAAGAGTTTCAAAGCTTTTCTAAATAATTTTCTTTTTTATTGAAAAAATCAGCTTTTTATAATATTTATGTTTGGTCTGGAACAGGAAATACTAGACAGTTTTGCATACAAGGAATTTTGTTATGTAGAAGATGGGAGTGTCTCAATGAGCTCGACACGATCAGGCTCGTTTAGGAAAGTTGTACATAGGAATGAGGATAAATGGTGGGTACCTGTACCTTCAGTACCTTCTGAAGGACTTTCGGACGAGTCAAGGAAAGACTTGAGAAACAAGCGCGATTGCGCTAGTCAAGTGCACAAGGCTGCCATGGCTATAAATGCGAATATTCTTGCAGAAATGGAAATTCCAAGCTCATATTTAGCCACCCTTCCTAAGGTCAGTTGTCAAAAACAAAAACATTTTCAAAAAAGAAATATAAAATCGAATATAGATTTATACCTAACAGCATGAACCTTATGGATTTGCAGAGGGGAAAGGTGAGTATAGGAGATTCAGTATATAAATATATAAACGGGGCAGGGGATGAGTTCTCACCTGATGGAGTACTAGACAGCCTCAGCATAAACTCGGAACATGAAGCAGTAGAGCTAGCAGACCAAATCGAGGCATCAATGCATATATGGAGAAGGAAAGCAGGTGCACCCAATGCAAAGTCACATTGGGGTCTAATTTCAGACATGGACAAGAGCCAAACATTAGCTGACAGGGCTGAGCATCTCCTGTTTCGGTTAAAGCAACGGTATCCGGAGCTGTCACAGACAAGTTTAGACACTAGCAAAATACAAGAAAACAAAGTGAGTCAGTGAGTTCTGTAGCATTTAACCAGAAGAAGATAGATAACCAATGTTCGAGAACTAACCTGAGAATTTATTCAATGCAGGATCTGGGGCAGGCAATCTTGGAGAGCTACTCAAGAGTGGTGGAAGGACTTGCATTCAACATTGCTTCATGGATTGAAGATGTGTTATATGTAGATACAACTACTAGGAACAAGCAGACAATATTACCTGTGTAAATGTAACATGTTTTCAGCATTTAAGGAACTGAGTTGAACAGAACTGAAAGTGTTAAAACAAAGTGTAAAATTACAGACATACCCTGGAGAAGAAAGAAAGCTCATTCCATTGAGTAGAAAAATATGAGGGCTGATTGGGAACATGTGGAGTATACATACTATTACACATACAAGAACATGGACATGTATGCATAAATGCATGTAAGAATCAGGAGATTACAGCAACAACACTGAAGATGAGATGGTTCTTTCTTCTTTCTACATATTTTCTTTTCTCCCATGAATCCATAATTAGCAGAAAAATAGTCCTGATTAATATATGTACAACAGTTCTCATGCGGAATCAGCACATCACGGAGAGGAGGGACGGTATGAGGAATTGCATAACTCACCTCCCATCAGTCCGCATCCTCCATTATCAAGTATCCCCGGGATAAGTTTACTTGTGAATGGCAATTGGCAGTGCCCTATTCTAAAGTTGAACGCCCCGTTTGATCAAGCTAAGGTAAAGTCGACACCAAGTTGTAATAAGATAGGTGATCATTTAGGGCCAAAAATAGGGGGAGTGGCTTAGCTGTCGTCGTCCACAGCCCCAATATAAGTGAGATCTGAACGCCTTACTCTTATGGCCCCTTTAAGCCAGCTTGAAGCCCTTGTTGATGTGTCAATGGCGCTAACGGCAGACTCAATATTTAGGAGGATCCAGAACCAGCCCCATCTTCCAATAATTGCCACGGATCAATTTCAATATCATGTTGTTCTGGCAGCAAAAGTGAGGACTTGGCATTTCCTGGTGTGCTGATTGATGATTTATTCGTTGCATTTTTATAGACTTGATTAGAATTACCTTGCGACGCGTTTGAATTTGATGTGCTTAACTGGAGATCGGCTATCGCAGATAATGGAATGGTGGGTGGTTGACAGGAAATTGTGGACCTTGGGTAGACATCAAAACTGGCATTGCCGATTGGATGCGCCGTTTTATAGGGTCAGATAGTTGCATCCGATCCAAATCATTCTGCATCAGGAATTTCGTCAGTTCACAAAGTTGTTTCTTTCAAATTACGAGTAACATCACCGACTCTATTCAGTGATTAGTTACTAAATTAACTTGCAAGTATGGAACAAAGAACAAAACTGACTACCATACCTGCAAACTTTCCACGAATTCACGGTCAAAAACAGATACATCTTTTGCATGCTCATTAGACAACTTTGGACTACCCTTTGATTTGAGCCAAGTGGGTTTGTAACTGCTTACCAATCCATGAAAAACAAGCACCAAACGATTGAAGACATTTTCAGCAGAATCAGCTGTAGTGGACAAATCAATTCGAGACTCTTTTTCCCGCTTACTGCTAGAACTATGTGTGGGGGAATGCAAAAGGTCAGCGTCTTCATAAACAACAGGACTACCAAGAAGACGAAGTACAACTGATGCAAGCATGTGTCTCATGTTCCGAGTATCCCTGTCCCTGACGAGAGTCACCAAACTATTAACATTTACCCCAGTTGGTAATCTGCATTCAAATTTACTCTAAATAGAAATGAGACAGGCAGTTCCATTTGGTTATGTTCGTATTTTCAATATTATCATAGCAGCGAATGCAGATCGTAATGTATCTGTCTAAACAAAAAGTCTAGATACAAAAAGACTAACGAAACCAATGAGTATCAGGAATAAAATTAAGAAGAAACTTACCCTTCAGACCAAATGATAGGCAGCAATCTGAGAATGAAATGCAGTCGCACAGACATAGACGCCCGCAGAGCCGATGGAGATGTAGGTGTTGACTCAGACTGAGTTGTTGTGCGTCTAGCTAATCCAGGGCTACCACCTCTAATACCCTTGCGGCTATTGCTTTTGTTGGTTGCACCCTCTACTCCAGATGACACAAGGCTTGATTGTTTACTTGTTCCACGAGTAACTGCCGCTATTTGTTGCTCAATGTTATTCAACTGCTTGATCAAATCAGATGCGAAGGTATTACGTGAATCGTCAGAACCTTGATCAATGCATGATAGAACTAATCCAGTGAAGGCTCTCTCAGTGACCAGTCGCTGGCTACTATCAAAGCCTTCAGAATTAACCATTCGTGGCACTTTACCAGGCTTACTTTGTTCTAATCCGTCAGCAACTTCACCCTCTTCTAAAGGGCTGGGTTCAAGCTTCCTCTTATTTACTTCAATTGATGCGTAATCTGAGCCACGTGTAACCCATCCCCAAGGCTTACGAAACTGTGGTTTTGTTGAAAATCCTTTACCTTCAGCTATATTAATCAATCGCTGCCTGATTGACTTCCTACCAAAAAGAACATCTTGTCCCCCAAGGAACCATTTGGCCTGTAGTAACATTGAATCATCAAGTGACCTCCACGAACAAATGTACTACTTCAGAAAACAACGGAGCAGCATCAGGCCTGACCAATAATCTAGTGAGTATCAGTTCAATGAAGTTGTTTTCATTTTCAGAAGCCGACCCTTTATCAGTGTTAGAAGAGAGAGAGCGTAACGAATCTGCAACAGATATGTCATGTGCAATAAACTTTTCGATCAACGCCTGCTCATTTAGCAACAGTCTCAGCTCGACCCATTGCCAATGGAATTTAGCAGGCTGCAGAGTGTCCAAGACAAGTACAAGCTTGTCACGAAGTTTGGAATTGTTTTCCGAGTAACGTTCCTTTAGATCAGCATGTCCAGAAACTGACTTAACTCCCTCATCTTGAGCAGGTATTTTGCACTCAGTTAGCGCATTCAAAAAAAGCCTAGCACGAAGAGGAATAACACCCATGGTTTTCAGTTGTGCGTTAGGACCATTCAGCTCTATGATAGCTGCCAACTCTGCATCGCATGGATCAGCAACTGCAAGATCATAAAACCCACGCGTGTCTCTAAAGCACGCATCACGGAAAGGCAAATGATGTATAGCATCACTAACAGCTGAAGTCAGTGAAACATAAAGTTTGGTGAATGTCTTCCCGGTTGGCCAAATTATTAAGAATGAACGGCTTCCACGTCATAAATGCAAATAACGAGTACGCAGGAGGGAATATCAAACTAATGGGAAGAGTCCTTTGCATTCTACACAATGACACTACAACTGGCTCACCGAGAAGCTCTGATATGAGACCATCGCATAAGGTTCTGCAGTTACCAATTAGAAGCCTAAACCAGTGGACATGGGTTTCAACTGAGTTCTCCATCTTAACTGCTCCAGCCATGCGAGAGCTTCCATTAGCACTGGATGTCGAGCTCCTTATAAACTGGACTACATTGAGCCCTTCTTTTACTCTTAAGACACTTACCATTCTCTCCAAGCTGATGATTCCTTGAATGGTTGCACCAACGACTAGAGCAGAGATAGCAGTGGCAATTTTCGTACACTTTCCAGGACCTGTTTTACCAGAACTGTTCAGAAGCTCATTCGATACAGTTGAACTAGCATCAATAGCAGCACTCTTTCCAGGAGCAAGCACTGCAGAAAGAGCAGAAGATGCCTCTGTTGCAAGAGCTATCTCAAATACACGGCTCTGACGCTCTCCGAGAGCATCCTTCAGCGATGACAGGCATGTCACAAGAACCCTTATAATTCGACGAACAATGTTGATAGAACCGGTAAAATCCGTAAGTTTGGTGACAGCAGGTCCTGCATTAGAAACAATAGCAGAAACAGCAGAAGACACCAGAGAAGGGTCCCCTTCTTGCGCAGCACCACCAGTCTGTCTAATATTCTCCATTAATCCTACAATTATTTGCTGGGATATTTGATATCCATCATCCCATTTCTCTAAAGAAGCAATCTTAGGTGCACCCGATGCAAGAAGTTTTCTCTCCTTAGCAAGAAAATAATGAGTGGCTTCATCTAACTGTTTTCGCACCAAGTCCCTCATGCTAATGCCAACTCTAGATAAAAGGCCACCACTAATCTTTTGGCGAATAAAGTCATCAATATCTTCAACTCCATTGGGGACTCCAAGAGGAAACCCGTATTCTCCATCTAGTGTTCGTCCAGATTCAAGTTCAGAAAGAAGTCGTTTATCACATGATGTCTTAAAGCCCTTTTCCCATTCGATAACACTTGGCAAATTTCCATACTTCTTTAGTAAGTACCGAGTGTAATACAAAGCAGACTGACTTGAAATCCTTCCAGTAGAAGACATGACAGCGGCAGTTCGGTGCATGCAAGCAGATAGAATTTGAGGAATTCGATCAGTCACTGAAAATATGTACTCGTACCTGCACCATGTGATTCAAAGTAAAAGACCAATATTGAAGCACAACAGCTATGATACTGCAAGAATCGAAAACATGTCAAGGTGAATTTTTATTAAAAAGATAATACCAAAACAATGGAGCATACCGTCTAATTGATGATAGCAAACATGCTTCTCCTACTTCACATATATGATTCTCCATGTTTCTTTGCATCAAAAGAACATTCCGCCCTGTATGCGTCGAGGGGTTTACACTGCAAGGAACTTTGGGTAGCAGCCAAATTAGAAAATGGGTAGCGGAAACCAAATCATCGATATATCTAAAAGATAAAGCATGCATGATAGCTCATCTTCACCAAGCTTCCACCTAGAGTTCTTTTCATCACCAGGATAGGGCTTGTTGAGCTGATTAGCTTTTATTTTTTTCTCCATATCCTCAACAAACTGTTTCACAGTACTGATCAACCACGTTGTGATTGTTCTTTTTTCAACACACCCGAGTTCCTTCAATTTATTTCCAATAGACACAATGTCTCCACCCTGAATTGTTTTGGTGGCCTCTGCTGTCTTAATTATATCTCCATCCAACCCTGATTTGTGGTGAGGACAACTAACTCTGCTATCACACATGTGGCTAGTCGAAGCTCCTTGGCTTCCCTCAATCCGAGCAGATGCTAGTTGAGAAAGGCTTTGCATTTTACGTACACCTTTTTGCCTAACTCGTGTGGTCTGCTTCATTTGCTTAGCGGGTGGTTCTACATTGAACATATCAATCATTTTAGTTCCCTTCCTTACCCACCAACTGTCCTCGTCATCAGAAAGAGACGGTGAATCTACTTGGGTAGATGAACCTCTCTCATCACCCAACTTCTGTCGCTTATCCCTTCTGCATTCTTCACAAACAGTTGTTTCTTCTTCCTGATCCATTTTGTAAAGGTTGTTTCCATTCAGTCCCCCAAGCTTTCTAATACTTGAATTAGATTCATTACCCACTGCATCTACCGAAATGCATGAGGATTGTGGGAATTGAAACAATGAAGATATAGCAGTCTTCAAATCAGACATAGTAGAGTTGCTTTTGATGTTTACGCGGAGAACTGAGACATCCCCTGATGGAAGAGATTTATGCTTGTTGGACTTAGAATGAAACTTTTGCTCCGAGGACAGATTACTACTTTTAAGCGAATGATTGCTAACAAGCCCACGAAGCACAAGATGCCTTTCACACGAATATATTTGCATCGTCTCTTGTACATGTGATTCATTGGCTGCTTGAGATTCCTCAAGAATACACCTCATGAAAGGAGCAGGCAGTTGCTTTAAAACACGATGATGTCTCTTTCTCTTATCAAACGAAGGCCCATCTGCATCAGTATACCCACTCACTATCAGCTGCCTAACATATGCAGGAGGATAGAAAATTCCAGACTTCGCAAGTTCCGTGAGAAGGAAGCACATGACGCTTTGAACCTCCTCCCTGAGCTTCATGCTGATCAATCCAGCATACAATAATATCATGCAGGGGACCAGGGCTTTCAAACATATTAAATATTTCAGAGCCTTCTATTTCTGGACCCTTGCCAACATTACTCGTGTCAGACAGAATGTTCGATAAAACCTTATTCGAAGTATTGAACTGTCTGCCAAATCCCTTAACACCAAGACCTGATTCCAAAATACCATTTGTTTTACTTTGAGCCAAATCTTGCAAGGCCTTCAGCTTCATCATCAACAATCTGACAGCAATGTACACATGGCAGTAATCCTTTCGACCAGTAAACTTGAGGTTAGGCAGCCGAGCATTTCGGAAATCCCTGAATTCACATGTAGCCCATTCACAGAGGAAAAACACAGAGCAAATAAATGACAAGCTTGCAGTACAATCCACTTCAGTGTCGCCTGCAAGCACGGACTGACCTCCAACATCCAAGTTTTATCAGAAACACCGTCATTATGTTCTTCGAAGAGGAATTTATAGGCCCCTCTTACATCACCATTTAAGAGGGCTCTATCCAATGCCTGGACAGCTTTGGCAGCCCCATATCCAGGATAGCCTGGGCTGGCGGCAATGGCCAAGCTATCTGTTTGTGCTTGTATAGATGCAACAATGTGATTCAACGATGACCAATAATGAGAATCAAGCTTTCTGTCTTTACAAAAGGCAGTTTCGGAAATAATATTTTTCTTCACTGTGTCATTAGAAGCCCGAGCGGGAAAAGCAACATCATTTGCCAATACCAACTGTGGCAAGGGAAAACAGTCGAAACCTACAAATGTCTCGGGAACAGCCAGTATCATATACCGGAGCAGCTCAGTCAGGGCAGAAGTTGCATATGCTCTTCTAGAATTGTCGATACTGTCTGAACCAACAGGCAAAGGCTCTTTCAGAAAGCGAAAGATAGCTCCCACAAGATTTCGCACATAAGTTTGACATGAGATTACGACCTCAATAAGGCTGTAAATAATCGGCAACATTAACTGAAAAATCTCCACCCATTCTTTCCCCTGAAAACATCAAACAGCTAATTAGTTCAGTTCTAATGAGAATTAAGTTAAAATTGGACTTGTTAGACAACCTCTAGTTGGCCAATACACCATTCAATAATAAGAGAAGGAATGAGCAGCCCTTCTGAGAGATGCCACTGCAACAAGCGCACAACATACGACCACTTGAAGTGCAAGGAAGGATTGCCTTCAACACCTGCTTGATCACCATTGTGATGAGTTGGTGCAGAATGCATTATTGCAGATCTTTCCCTGCCATGTGAAGCGGAACGAGAACCGACTCTAGAAAACAGTTCATCTAAATGAATTGTAGATAATCGATAATGTCTTTAGTCCACAGTTCAACGGGATAGCTGAGTTTTGTCATGAGCTCCCGATGCCGAGAATGACCCGGACGTACCTGCCAGTATCGCCAATTTATTATATACTAGTTCTCATGGAAACTTATGTTTGATTAAAATGTTGAAGATTACCTGATAAGATAATTAACTTTGATAACCATGTTGCCCTTAGATTGGGACATATTCTGATAAGGACTTCAAAGAGTGCTTTTTTTCTGTAACCATGAGGGATTTGAGAAGCCAGTGTCCGTAATCTCTATGAGGCTGAGATAAGCCCTGGTTTCAAAGACACAATCGATCATTAGCTGAGTTCACCAGTAAAGGCTGTTAACGCTAGCTGATAAATTTAATTTTAATTACTTAGGATGCATACCTCAATCACCTCTTACGGTGATCTCTGAGCAAGGCTTTTGATCCGGGAAAAGACACGGGCTTAGACAACAGAGACCCAGCAAGGGAACTCCATAAACTTGGCCGGCCTTAAATACAACACAACAATTAAATTTTGTGCGGAGAGTCAATGACCTATCCTAAATTGTATTCCCAAAGTGCAATATTTAAACACGTTTTAAATTGCCCTAGTAAGTCTAAAGCACTAAGGAATGTCATAGGGAAATCATTCACCTTACGCTTTTTGGCTCGAGATTCATTTATGGCCCTTAAGCGCTTTCTGATGGCCTGCAAGAGTAAAACATTAATCATACGACACCATTTTACATTTACATGCACCTTCCGGGAAACACTTCAGGATCACTGTAAAAACTACTGTAATGATGCTACATCAGGTAACTTTACTGTGTATTTATGAAGCTGAATTACCTCTTTACACTTCGAAATAACGGGTTTTGTAAAGGTCTGAACTTGAGATAAAGAAATCTCTCGTGCCTCCTGGATTACACAACCAGTAGAAGATCCATGAATATACATTTCAAGATTTCCGACTGCAAATGGAAATGATGTGATGCTTACCTCCAGCCCCTCCACCATATCTCTGTAACCAGACTGTGCATATTCTCTGGTAAGAGTTTCCTCTGGGCAGTTTGGAGTCTGCGGATAGTAGTCAGGGGGGCCAAGCCTAGAAGAATGAAAAACAAGGATGTTATTCATGTTCAAGTGGTTGCATTTGCAATATTCTGACAACAGTGCTGTAATAATTTGCTGATCATAAATCACCTGAATTTAAAGGGTCCTTATCACACTTCAACTTGTACGGTGTTATTTGGGATGTTCTCCTACAGTGTAATAAGCTATACATTAATGATGTAGTTATACTCACACGTGAGGGATGAATTATGTATAAGGCAATGCTAGGTAACCTCCAAATTGCGAGATTGTAAGAGTTTACTAACCTCGAATTTATTTGAAAGTTTGTTGAAACAGATGACGAATCAGTACGCACTGTATCTCTGATGGACGTGCCACCAATACTATTATTGTTCACTGCACTAGTGACACTAGGACCATGAAACCGTTGCATCTTTCCTAACAATAATCAGCATAATGTAACCACCATCAAGTCACCAATAAGGAGGACATACTACTATGTCATTTCTTCTTAAGGGAAAAGATCAACATTCACTGTTAGGATTCAGAGAACAGGATAATATATGGAATTCCAATGTGAGATACGATCGATTTGACGGGGTATATAATTCACCTACAAAGCCATTTGAGGAAATAAAATGAGTATGAGTGAAGATTTGCATAATCCGATCAACAAAAGTTGAGCTCGAGTGAAAACTTAAATGTTACGGACTGAATCATACCCATATGAACACATGACGTAACAACGAATGAATAAACAAGTGTTCAATCTCAAAACAGAAACCAACTAGACCCACTCAGAAATCTTACTTTAGCGAATTGCTGATTCAGGTCACCAATGGAAACAGATCTAAACCTCGTGCAACCTGCACGAAGCCCTGATCCACATTCAATGCATGAAACCCCAAATTCAGTAAAAACAAGTAAAACCTTTCAAAACTACAACTCCCTAAGTTCATTCCCACTTCAGAAACACATCCAACCACCAGACTAACAAACTAATTGCCAACATTCAGAATCAAACAAACCTACCAAACACAAATCCAAACCACCAAATCACCAAAATTTCAAAAAACCCCAAAACCCTGAATTACCCATCAAAATTAGGGCTTCTACTGAATTCAACATGGGCAGTCGAACGACATCATATTCACGCATCCCCAGGCAGAAAGATCAAAACTTTAAACATAAATCGAACTAGGGTTTGGAATTTTCCGCTACAAAATCGGATTTTGAAACGAGGTATCGAAAACGAAATCTGAAATTGAATGAATATGGATTTGAAAGAAGTCAAATCAAATGCGTTTAGTACCTTTTGGGAGGAATTAGGGTTTGAGGAAGCGAACCCAATTGGGGATAGTTCGGCAAGAGAGAGAGTAATCAAGAGAGAGAGCGCTCGTGCGAAAGAGGGTGGCTTTGACTCTTCTAAGCTTTGCTGATGAAGATGATGCTCTCGCCTCATGTAATTATTTTTAATTATTTTTTAATTAATTTTTATTACTTTGATTTTATTTCCAATTTCTTTTGTCCAAATTTGGAATTCAATTTACAATTAAGGGATGGAAACATGGTGATATGAAAATAGAAGTTGAAATTTTATTAAAAAATTGTGTTTGTGTTGAGTTGGCGTTGAGGGTAATTTGGGGATAAATGTGATTTTGTTTTAATGGATATGATTCTTAAGACATTATTAGCAATTAAAATTGATATTTCCATGATGTTCAGCTCCCATATAGATTGAACTTCCAAAAATGGCACCATCTTCTTTGGGTGAAATGTTAGAAATTAGACAATGAACTTTATTCGACGAAGAAAATCATTGATTCAGATCTCGTGCACTTAAAAATTTATAATACGACGAACAAATATTATTTATAATACAAATTATAATTTAGTTGTGAATAATTTATAAGACGAAAACTTGTTTATTGATTGAATGAGTCATTGGTCGAATAAGATTATCCATAGAAAATAATTTAATGCATGTTAAGTTAAACGTGCTGCGTTAATACAAAGCTAATACAATAGATATGTTTTAAATATAATAAGTTAAAAAGTATAAAATTAAATCAAAGTTTGCTGTAAATAAAACAATGTTTATTCATGGTACCACAAATTACTTGTACAAAATCTGAATCAATGACTATCCATTGTCTAATTCCGCAGCATTCTTCCAAACAATAGGATAGCAGAGCAAGTTTCCATGTTTTAGCTTAGAAGTTACTTCATATTGAGAAAACCATTTGAATACAGTAGGATGGCATATCAAGTGTTACTTCAAAATATGATTATTGTGAACATCCTGAGATTAGAAATGCCATCAGCCAAGCATTTGGCATATTACAAAGATTCAGGGGCTTTTGATAGAGGTTTATGTGTCAGCATATCTGCTAAATGCTTTACATATATGCAAGTATCGTCAAGTTAATTAATGATTATTGTATTATTGATTCGCCTCTTTCTCCTTCTAGCACTTCTCAAAATCCTTGCAGTTTCTGCTTTTGCATCTGACATGCTGTCTTCCATTGTGCCTGGGAATTCAAGTACGAAGTACAAGTACACTCAACGACCAAACACGACTAATCAACAGTTAGCGTGTTATTTTCCCGAAAATCATCTATTTTTCATTTTATAGATTGTTATAAAGCCTTGAGTTTCATTGATACAATATTCTGCTTGTTGATACAAGATTAGTGATACACTTACTTGTTTCCTTTTCCTTGAGCAAACAAGAAAACCCCCTTTCAATATCTTCATCTGAATCAATGATAACCTTCCATTCACGTTCCTGCAATACAGATTATTCTTATACCTATAAAGAAGATGATAATGTCCCAACAGACACTTCAGAGGGAGACATTAGCACCAGGGATACCGGATACATGAAACTTAATCAACCTCAAACCTCAAGCAAGACTGTCCAAGTCCAACGAGTACAGAGAGACACAGTTACCTGTTCTATGACAGAAGCACCATTCTGTCTATGCATCTTTTGGGAGCCATTATAGGTGATGGTACCTCGCTCTCTTTTGACAGATTTCCATTCTCCTACTTGAATATCTGGAGATAAAGGGGATTGGGAAACAACCGTGGAAACCCGGGGCATGAAACTGGGTGGCTCTTTCATTTTCTTGAACTTCATCATATGAGTAACATCCTGACATTTTCATCTTTCTGTTAGCCGTCTACAGATGGTCTTTCATTAATTTGCAAGATTGACTGATACATGTTATAATCTACTAAATGAATCACTCACAGTTGGTGGAAATGTTAGGAGTGCTTTTGTGATGTATTTCACTTTGTGTCTTGGGACTGCAACCCAAAGCCTGCATATGGAAAGCAATTGATCAGCTTGAATCTCTATGTGAATGTATCAGGACGAACTATGATACATGCCCTGGTATAATCTGGGAGAGTTTAGGTGACCAGACACCTTACAACTTCGACTTCCTCGAAAATAAAGTTTTTTGAGTAGCAATTGCTGAGAGTGTGTAAATATTAAATAATACTGATACGACTAGTACAGTTGTGAATTCCTGTTTTCTTTCTAGGAAGTCAATAATTTGTGACGAAAAATGAAGAACAAACTTTGGAATCACCCTACTATGTCGATGTACCGGATATACCTTTAATTCTTTTGTAAATGTTTCCACAATAAAGGTCTGCAACCTCAGCAAGGAAGTTCCAATCCGGTCTGGTAGAATAGACACCTCCAGTAGTATCTCTTGTAGTTTTCCCTGGCACACTTCCTTGCTTAACTGATCATAAATATCCTTTAAGCTTGCATCAATGCTGGCTTTGGTATCTTCTTGACCCTTTTTCTATAAGAACGGTTATCAGCATTTTGACCTTTAGTGGATTAAAGTTTATACTGAGTTCAAAGAACATGGATAAAAACAAGTTTACAGTGTTTTTACCATCTGCTGTAGTGAGCAATCAATGACATTGAGCTTCTGCTTTATACCTTCAACTGGAGGAAAAGGCAGTAAGAATTCCATAAAAAGTAAACAGGATATCTGCTGAGTTTTATTTACCTTTAACATTTTACAAAGGTTAGCTTGTTAATACATTTTTTAAAAATTATTTAGAAGAAATGGAAGTAAAGTACGCCAAACATTGTCTGAGCTCATAAGAAGTTACAACTGAGGACCCATCATGTAGAAAGTACTGAATGTATAAGAACAAGCAACAGGCAAGCCAACAGAACTTCCACTACTTAAATGCATTTTTAGCTAATATCATGAAAGACCAACTTCTTTGATAAAATAATAGCCTCTAAAATACTTACGTTCCTGCGAAACCTCTTTTGTCCCTTTATTGACTTGCAGCACGTCGCTTTGTACAGAGTCCAAAATGATTCCAAGTCTTGTTACAGAAGCCTCCATCCTCCCGATCCTTTGTTCAAGTGCTTCACTGATTGCACCTGCATATCCAAAGCCAGCTGAAGTCAAGTCCAATGCAAAATTAATTTCTTGATCAAGGCATCAACCTATGTATTTAAAAAAGTCCGTTTCATATAAACAAGATACAGTATTTTTACACAAAAAGTCACTTGCAAAACCTGAGGGACGCCACTTACGGTTTTCAGAGGTAGTCGAACTGTTCCATTTATGCAGTACATCAGTAGAGGGCCTTGAAAGTGGCTTTTGGCTCTCTTCCCGGCGGTAATTCATCATCCCCACTCCAGAAAACCTTTTTACAGAACTCTCTTTATCCTGAGAGCTAAATCTCTGCAAACAAACAATATCCTCATCAGTTATCAGTTACAGTTTTAAAATCAAAAGCAGGATAATTCCTACATTCAATTTCAACTTGAATCTACTCTATCAATGATGAAAACATTTCCATATTCCAAATTAACAATCCAAATCCAATCTCATCTCCCAATAACCTTAGCAGCCAAACACTATAAATAATTCGAAAATATTTCCAAATACATAACAAGTCAACATTTCACCTGATCATTAGCAGCAATATCATCAAGCGATGTCTGTGAAAACTGAGTGTAAATTCCATGCTGTGACTGCGAAAGAGACTGCTGTGACTGCTGCGATCTATTCTGCTGTGACATATGCTGCTGCCCCAAACCTCCAGCATTTGGCCTCCTAACATTTCCACCGTACAAAAAAAAATCATCAAGTAAACTCAAATCCAACCTCATCTCAACCACCTCTTTAATCAAAAGCATCACACGAACATAACACCAGCATCGAAAATCGCGTTTGAACTGATTTTTTAGTTACGAATATTCGTTTTGAGCAACAACATACCTGATCTGAGGAGGAAGGACGGAGATGGAACTCAGGTCGCATGCTTTATTTATCTTAAACTTCATTTTTCAAGACGATCGGACAATTCGAAAATTCACCGCGAAGTGACGACGAGTCGACTCGGAGCGAAGTTCAATTTGCGTGACTACTTGCGCAACTGATTCTCATTCCTCGATATTCAAATTCTGAGATACTTCACAATGCGCCGGATATTTGAGGTAGTTAATTTTCATTTTAGTCCCTCGACTTAATCAATATATCAATCTGATCATGCGATTGCGATCGACCGACCGACGACCGATTTTGTTCAGATCCGCCGTTTCGCTCTC
Source organism: Sedum album (assembly GCA_006409495.1). Lineage (NCBI taxonomy): Eukaryota > Viridiplantae > Streptophyta > Magnoliopsida > Saxifragales > Crassulaceae > Sedum > Sedum album. The sequence continues at coordinate 41,919 of QZGG01000694.1, forward strand.
CCGCAATTTCACTTGCAGTCACTTTCCAGTCAGTTGCCAAATACTTCAGCCATCCAACAAAATGTCTTAGCCAAGGTAGTTCCTCTACCCATTATGGTCCCTGTCTTGCTAGTGACAAGACATGTGAACATACCAATTTACAGATGTTTTCGATCATGTTTCATCTTTTGATGCTAGTCTTGTAGAGCATACTCATTTTCCTGCGCTACTGGAAGCAGTATAAGGCTTATGTCCATCTCATTATCTTCATAAAATGAACAAACAAATTTTCTTCTGCATGGTACAGTCTTCTGAAACTTTCCTGAAAGCGAAGAGATGGAAATATCTTTGAGAATGATTTGAAAGTAGCGCGCAACGAGAGGGACGAGGCAGTACAGCAGCTGAATAGTCTTAAACAGCATCTGTTAGAGAAGGTTTGTTTACGTTGTGTTTCTATCCATCTTGTCATTTGTGCAATGCATTTTGTGACTTGAATCGTTAACAGCTGAACATATCAGTCTGACACTGCTTTTCGGTTCAATATTTTACCATTGCATGATGTTTTGTATTCTTTGGATGCCATTACTAAATATTTGTCTCTGATCATTGGATCCCTGCGTTGTAAAAAAGTGCATTCTGGACACTCATTGACCTCTTTTTATCATATCATGTTTATCCCTCAGATGTGCTTCAAAATACCTTTATGTTTTAAAACTATCAATTTTTTGCTGCCAAATGATCATCGTATCCCCTTCGTGAATGACACGTTTAATGTGACTACTTTACACTGCATACTGTTAAGTGGTTAAATAATTTCCATTACTAATGTATTATATAGTATATACCTGGATTTTATCAATTCCAGGTAAGTCCAGTATAAAACTTTACAGCCAATTTAAATTTGGTTATTCTTTCTACATCTTTTAGAAATCAGAAGAATCAAAAAATGGACGAGGACCAATAACTCTTTGAAGAACTAAGGCGAATAGTTGAATATCATTGAGCTCAAATATTGCATTTGGAGCCTTCATTCAAGCAGGTCATTGCAAACCGAGATGAGTTTAAAATGAGTAACGACACCGAGCTTCATAAAGCCAAGGAAGTTATTGAAGATTTAAACAGAAACCTAGCAAGTTGTATCAGCACGATAGAAACAAAGAATGCTGAACTTCAAAATCTTCAAACAGTCCTTGGGGAATACTCTGCTGAAATTGAGGCCATGGTAATATTTATGCTGCACTTGCAATTTTTTGGTTACTCAAATAAGTCGTTTAAGGGTTTTTTCTACTGTGAGCTACTTAAAACACAATGTCGGTCTTTTATATTTGTAGGAAAGGCTGGAGAGAGATCTGATATTATCAAGGGAACAATGTGCAAAACTATCTGAGCAATTAAAGGTAACATCTTTCTTACATAATCAGATTGATATGTCAAAGGGTGAAAAAGAGAAATTAATTACTCAGATTGTACAAGCTGATAGGATGTATGAAGAATGTAAAAAAGAGTATATAAACTTGAAGAGGATATATAATGAGAAATTAAGGCGCGCTCTTGAGCAGAGCATGACAAGGCTCAACAGAATGTCTATGGATTCAGACTTCTTTGTTGATAGGTAATCAACTAGTAATTTCTGTCCAATGATTCTTTTAGAAATTTTATTACATGGTTCTTTGAGTCATTGAATTGTATATGATGGAATTTCAGGTACTGGATCTTATGGTCTGCAGCTAGGCTTTTCAGATGAAGACAAGCAAAGGATAGGTGGGGCTCAACATGGTGCTGGTAAAGGCGTGGTGCGTGGCGTACTTGGACTACCGGGTCGTTTTGTTGGAGGTAAGGTATCCTGGGAGGAGGTGAAGGTCAAGTTGATCCCCATGCAAAGCAGTATCTTATAATCAGTTAGCTGCTTCTGTAAATACTAAATATAACTATTGTCCTCTGGGGGTTACTATATCTTTAATCCCTGTTGCCCACGCTGTCTTTGCGCATTGCACAAATTCCGTATGAAGCAAACTTTCACTTTTGAAGGTAATTTTTGTTATTAAGGTCCTAAGTTCATGACCTCACCAATATTCTTGCCTTGAGAGGTTCTTTCTTATTTTTTTTCCTACTCCCCATGTGGTGGAGTCTTTTCCATGTAATGATTTCGATTTCGATTGAAAGTCTTGTAATAGATTGGTCATGTAATGGTATAGTTTTCGTAGTGAATTGATATGTTCGAGTTGAGCTTGTAATGTACCCATTGTAATAAAAAAAGGTAATTTTTGTTTCTATAAATCGATCAAATAACTTAAAGTATAGCTAACATATGCTTGATCTGCTCAATCTTTTGGCCTCAATTATTTCACAGTAGTGTAAATGTGTCGGTGAGCTTGCCAAAACTATGTAAAGATACATACCAATCTATGACTCATAGTATCAATGGGAATTATATATTTGACATATTCATTACACGTTCTTGAACTGTAGCTCCGCCCTTGACTCAGTGTTATCATCTTTTGACAAGATATCAATCGTGGAAAATCAAACACGTGAAAGTTCCAGGAAACTACACACCAAATCAACCAGCTAAAAGTCATTCTCAAATGACCTTTAAACTATTCCAACAGACATTTTGAATACTCAGTCTCCTTGTATTTCAAGCCTGCTTAGTTTGAAGAGTAAAATATCAGTAAAATTATTAATTATTATAAACCACCTTTATATTGGGTGTCTTTTGACAAAACCACCTCTATAAAAAATATTTACTTAATAACACCTTTATACTATAATTTATTGTCAAAACACACCTTTTTATTAAAATTACTTAAAACCACCTATATATTAAGGGATAATTGCCGAAAACCACCTTTTATAGGGCGCAATTACCGAAAACCACCCCTTATACATTTTATTGCCGAAAACCACCCGTTGTTGGTTTGTTTTTTGCTAAATCACACATTCTAACGTTTTCCGTTCAATTAGTGTTAAATCTCCGTTAGATAGATTAATTAGGTTAATTAAATTCAATTAATTCAATTAATTCAATTAATTAGGTTAATAAAATTCAATTAATTCAATCCCCAAATCTCAACAGAGATAATTGCCGAAAACCATCTCTTATAGGTCGTAATTGCCGAAAACCACCCGTTATACATTTTATTGCCATATCTCTAAATTCTATGACCCTTTTTTTATACAATTTTCACACTTTTGTATTACTCCGTCTGTCTATCTAATCGATCAATTCAATTAAAATCAAATTTTAATTTTAAACGTTAAGTTGAATATAAATTATATATAGAGTAAGGATCTAGAAGTTTTTAACAGAAAACTTAACACTGTTAACTAAAGGTGTATTCCGACAATAAAGATAGTATACTGGTGGTTTGCAGAAAATAATTTGTATACAGGTGGTTTTGTCAAAATACACCAAACGTAAAGGTGGTTTTAAGTAATTTCTCTTCTAAATAATATGTATATAGGTGGTTTTATGAAAATGTGATTAATATATAGGTGGTTTTAAGTAATATGTATATAGGTGGTTTTATGAAAATGTGATTAATATATAGGTGGTTTTAAGTAATTTTAACAAAAGGTGTGTTTTGGCAATAAATTATAGTATAAAGGTGTTATTAAGTAAATATTTTTTATAGAGGTGGTTTTGTCAAAAGACACCCAAATAAAAGGTGGTTTACACTAATTTACTCTAGTTTGAAAGCTACAAATCATAGAGTAATAAACGACGTCATTTTAAAATTGATTGTACAAAAACTTGTTTTCTATGTGGAATGTATCGATCCAAATAGAAAACTGCTAATGCCAAAACCATCAAACTCATAAAGAGCTGGAAATTGGAATTCAGTGGGCGAGTTGGCCACCTAAAAGTCGCATTCCATCAATTTCTCCATTTACACAAAACGCATTATTGAGGTGAGGTAGGACAGGCCTGACTCCTTCTCCATTGAATATTCTGCAACCCAAACATTTTTCTATTCCGTCCGTCCAAATTGAAGTAATATATTAATTAATAAAATTAGCAGAGATCATAGAGTTCGATAGTTCAAGTCTTCTCTAATATACTCTCTATGTCCTATTATTAATGTCCCATTTCCTTTTTTGGTGTCTCAAAATTATCTTCCTATTTCTAAAACTTACCATAAATGAACATGTCTTCTTTAGTTTTCCACCACATATTTCTCCTATCTCTTTTTTTTCCACCACTTATTATCTATCAAATCACTTTTTTTCTCTTTCCTTACCACACAACTATCTTTTTTAATTTTTTTTCTTCATTTCTTTAAAAACCGTGCAAAGAACCAAATGAGACATTAATTACGGGACGGAGGGAGTACTAAATTAGTACACATGATTATTTTTTATTTATTTTTTAATTATAATTTAAAGTAAGTGTGTAATTAAATAATATGTCAAATATGTAAATATTAAGTTTACAATTTGAGAAAGTGAATTATGACTTCAAAAAAACTGTCAATCTATTCTTTATTGCTTAATTTATACTCCCTCTGTCCCATAAAATTTGTTCATTTTTTTTGGGTGTCCCCTAATGTTTGTTCACTTTCATTCATTCACAACCACATGTTTTATCTTTTCTCTCAAAATTTTCTAAATCTTTCATTATCAACCACACATTTTACACATATTACTACCTTAAATACTGTAAAATATATGCTTTTGGATAAACTTAAGGAGAAAAAGAGAGTATAGAATAGTCAATAGACGACGTAAAGAATAAATTAAATAAATCTATGGAAACTTTTTCACACAAATAAAATAAAATCCCAAAATTCGTACGCAACCACCAAACAGAGAAATTTCCAATAACTTGAAGCTTCCGGCAATCTCTCATCCTTTGTCAAATCTCATCTGCAGGTACACGCGATTCGTCCTTCCTTTACTTTCCAATTCTCTTACGTCTTCTTTACTGCTTAATTCAATTAATATCGAGCCATGAATCTCTCATTCCATCTCTAGTCGTCGTCGACTACCGTTGACCTCATTTTCAGTTCCGATTCGATCCTCTTCGCTGCGTTATTTTGGCTTCCGTTCGATTTTTTTGTGTAGTATTAATCACTTTTGTTGAAGCCACATCTGACGATTTGGTGAGTCTTTTTTCAATCAGTTTCAGAATATTAGGGTTTCTGGATTTTGAACTCAGATCTATCCGATCTGGATGTTTTTTCAATTATGTAATTTCTGTTTGAATTTGTTGTTGTTGGATTAGATCTGGTAGGCTGTGATTTGATGGTTGATTTTTTTTGAATATGTGAATTGATGCTGCTTTGGGATTCATGAGTTTCATTACATCTACACGAATCGACTTGATGTTTATTTTAGTGTGCTGGTCGATTTTATTACGCCCTGGTGTGATTGTTTAATTATCGTAAGTCTCAATTTTGTGGATATTTTGCTTGGTTTTTATGTAGTTTTATTTGATGTTTTTGTGATTCGATTATGTGTAGTGAAAATGAGCCGTGCGAAAGAGCCACAAAGATCGTTTCTGCCATTTGGGAATCCTTTTAAGAGGACGTCGCCCAAGGGAACTTACTTATCACCAAGGCTTCTTGCGATTTTGAATTCATTTGAAGATAGATTGACAATTAGACTTAAGAAACTGAAACCAGGTAATAAAGATGACGTCCTTAGCTTGTCATGGATGAAACTAAGCATGGAGCTGCTTTGCGAGACTCATAATGACATAAAGTTTTTAATTTCTGACCTTGATCTACCTGTTTCTGACTGGGAGAGTAAGTGGATTGACATGTATCTGAATAACAGTGTGAACTTGTTGGACATCTGCAATACCTTCACTTCTGAAATCTCACGTTAACCAAGGGCAATTGATTCTTCAGTGTGCTTTGCTTAAACTTGACTCTGAATCCTCTGAACAGTTTGCTCGTTCCGTGTCATTTTTGGACCAGTGGAAGGAGCTTGTTAGTTCAAAGAATCCGAAAGTGGAGAACTGCACTGCCATAATGGCTACTCTTATTGAGACGCGGGACCTTCCCAAAGTTAAGAAATCGGCCAAGGGAAAAGTACTGATGTGTGCCATGTATGGTCTGAAGACCATGACTGTTGCTATATGTAGTGTCTTCGCTGCAGCCTTCATGAGCTCCTCAAACAAGCTAATAGATCTGCATGTTCCTGATACCCTAGCTTGGGCTGGAGCATTCCTGGACTTGCAAACCACCGTTAATACCGAAATCAGACACCAGCTATCCAAAGGAACCTCCACTGTCTTGAAGGAGCTCGAGGCAGTCAACACCGTCATCAGAAACTACACCCTATGGTCCATCAAAATGAAGGTCTGGCTGATACCAAGACAGAATTACTCAATAGCTCAATTATAGAGTTAAGGACCAAGTCAGATGAATTTAGTAGAGGATTAGATGAGCTAACCAAAGGAGTTGATAGCTTCTTCGGAGTGGTCCTAACTGGACGCGACGCATTACTAACCAACATCAAAGGTAACAGCCCAGTTTTTGGGTCCACAGAGAAGTGTGGGAAAAATGTCAAGTGAGGGTAGGCTTTGTTTATTAGACCGAATCTAGCAAAAGTCAAGGCCTTGGTGGTGGTGTAAATCAAGCTTTGCATTGCTTTGTAGGTTTACTCAGCCTCTTCCCGCTTTCCGATAGAATGTAATGTTATGTATCTAGTAAGTTTTCGGTAAGTTTCGTTATATAATATGAAATTCCAACTAGAATGATGAGTCAAGCTCAAAATGATCCCAATAGATCGAAATCTGCTATCAAAATTATACAAACCAGTAAAGTCTACTCAAATTTACAAATGGATGTGCTCATGCTTAATTTCCAAATTCCACTCATCCCAACAAGGTTCTTATAAGTTATTAACCTGAAACCATCCTCGTTATTCCTCGCCAAAATCATTCTATTCATTCAGAGCTCATCTCCAGTATGGTTGGGACATTGAACACTTTTGCCTTGGCTTCTGCTTCTCGCGCAAAATATGCTAATATTTCCAAAACCGCAACCGCGACAAGAGTGAAACATAGAAGAAACCCATATCCTATTTTCAACTCATCCGTTTTGTCTCCAATCTGTATGCCCAACATAATATTAACCATACCACAAAAAAGTCCTACTCTTCCAGTCCAATGGTGGTACCAATTCCAATATTTCCGCAACTTCGATTCCATCCCCGGCCTTGCAAAAAATGCCAGAACCTATAAAAATAAGAATTTAATGTAAATCCTAGGGTTCCTTCATGTGATGAAAATTTCAGAGTGCATGGAACTTACTTGTAGATTAGCAAGCGAAAAAGCAAATATCCCAAGGGCTCTGTGTGATACTAAAGCAGCGGGCTTTTGCGGAAAATTCTTGACTCCAGTTGCAAGGTTCGCTACGAGTAAAAATATCCTAAAAATTGTATCCCAATGTGAAGATAAAACCAAAGTGGATCTTTGTGTTTGAAGTATCTAGCAATGATAGTTCCAACTGGAAGAAACAAACCCCATCCTAGTATACCCAACAACCCATGCGTTCTTTTTCGCTCCAATGACGGATTTTGATACTCAACACTGGAACCTGTTACTTCAAGAATGTTTCATCTATTTTAGCATTTTTGATAGTAACACACCAAAACAAAATATTGATCACCATGTGCTTCATTACCTGAGCTGAAGTCCATTTTAAGACTAGTTTGATCATCATGATGAGCAAGGTGAAAATTATGCATCGGGTATTTGGCCGCATAAGCTAACAGGATGCTTTGTTTGTCACGAGGTTTTTCGAGTTTGATCTGAAAGGCTAAGTATATAGTAGCTTCATGAAACACTGCAGCTTCTGGGATACTAGTAAGCTGCAATTCTCCCTTATTTGGTATTATATTCTCTGAAGTCATACCCTGAATGTAATACTGCTTGATCCTCGGAACGCCTTGTTTATTAATCCAAGCCACCATCGCACTTGATCCTACCATTAACCCATCTTTCGAAAACCCTATCCCTACCCATCCGGTGGTGTATAAAGTCGATAGTATTACTGTCAGAACGCGATCCTTTGTAAGAGAATACTGCACAACAACAAAAATAGGAAGTTAACGATAATAATCTCTCTGTAGCCAAGAAATTTAAGTATTCATAGAAGTTCAAATTAAGATGGAAAATACTCGAATGACGTAATTATTCCAAACTCGTTTGCAGACAAGGTTGGGCATTTTGTTGTAAGGAGGTGGAAGAATATTTGTCAAATTGGTTTTGCAGAGGGATTCCTCGTATAAATCATGGCTTCCCATTCCACCGTCGGGCACTGCTGAATCGGGTAATGATACAGCAAAAAAGGCAAGAAATAAGCACACCCAGTTGAGATTTTTTCCAAGACTGATAGACCACATATCTCTCAAGTAACCAATGAAATTTGATCTCTTGCAAGAAAAAGAAATGAGGTTCTTCAATATTTGAATTCGGATAATCTGATGAAATGATTATTTCTTAAAGATGGTTTTAAGGTTAACTTGGATTTGAAGGATTTATGATGTTGATGATGGTGGTGGGTTATGAAGATTGGTGGCGATGGGGTGGCGGGGTTGGTGGTGGAAGGTGATGGTTTACCTTTCCCGCCAATACTAGGGAGATCAAAGCAACCAAAACAAACCTCTGTTTGATGTTCTTGTTTATAGAATGTGTTTGTTTTAATTGGAATAACAGAATAGAGCAAAATTAGTATGTCTTAACACATTACAGTTTGGAAGTAGCAGAAGCCTTGTAACGTCTAACCGTCTTGTGTATAGCTGTGCCATTTTCCTGGAGGTGTTCGAAATGTGATGGATCTTCTCATATCTTTGTTGTCCTACTGTGTTCTATTTAAGGATTAGTATCCCAATTTAACAGCCAAACAAGTTAAACATGATTAACAAAACGACGTTGTGTCTTACTGGAATTAATGTCATTTTGTGAATAAAGCCTAAACAACAGCTTCCGGCTGCTTCTTATGTGTTTAATTGAAATGGGTGAGTAAACATAACATCTTGAGCATGGGTAAGCAGCCTCAGTCTGTCTGTCTTCCTAAAATAGTTCAAAGCGCGTTACAAGTCAATGCAGCAGTGATTACTGCTGCCAGCAGCCATTTAATGTTCAACACTTGATCCAATGTTGAATCTGTTTATGTTATCTAAAGGCTAAAGCTTTGACCACTTATTAGAACTAACACCGAGTAAATCTAATCAAAGGAATAAGCAGATTCAACACATCCAATGTCAATACCTGCGCAATTTGATTTTCTGTAAACTGTGTAAAAAGTTTACCTCTGCTTATGGTATGATTTTCTGATCTAGCTGATATCCTCAACTGATAACAAAATGAAAATGAATCAACCTTACGATAGATAGTTGGATCTTATGTAGATAACATTATGGAATGACTCTACAATAATGGTCCTTGTGCAAATAACATACTTGCGCTCTTGTAGCTCCTTCCTGAAAAGTTAAAGTCTCTTCCAAGTAATAAGTAGTTTGTTACTCACATAAGCTGGTAACAGTGTCGTGCTTCCCTGGAGTACAGATGTAGAAGAAAAAATCATTCAGTTAAATCATATGAAGTGGTTTACAAAATAAATCAATAACAGAAATGAATACGAGTACCATAATTTGACTTTGGCTTCTCTTGTTAGAACATAGAAGCGTCATTTGATTGAAATTTCGAATTCTATAATGAAGTCAGACCAAGGCCACATGACATGAATCTACATCCAACTAATAAAAGAAGGGGTGTCTCAATCTCACCACATACCATCAACTAACTCCGCATTGATTATGAATTGTTTCTGGTTGGCAGCTCATTCATTCCCATCTTAGTAAATTAATTGCAAGATACATATGCTACAGCCTACATACATGCTTTTAACTCATGTGCACTCAACCTAGCTGCCCATGTAGCATACTAGTACGTTTCCCCCACAAGACAAATGATTTACTAAATAAACACATTTCGTTACTCTATATAATACTCGTTTCTTACTCTTTACAATACTTGTTTCGTACTCTTTACGTACAGATACCTAACTCCAAGTTGCTAGTTTTCACTTTTCACGCAAACTAAAAATTTATAGAGAATGAAATACTGTGGTCCTGATTCCTGTCCCAAACTCATTTATTAACATGTTAGTTGAAAAGTGTTAGGTTAGTTGTTAAGGAATTCAGCCTAGGCTAATGTGTGCCCAATCTACGTTTGGCAAAAACCAAGTGGCAATTGAAGAAACGTTTATACCCTTTGCAACATTTAAGTAGTTTGCACTCTTGCAGATATAAGTCGCATTAGCAAAAATCATGTGCTCAAAAAGTCAAAAAAGGTTCTTGTGGAGTTCTTAATAGCCATATGGAAATATTTACGGACATCAAAACCAGGTAAAAGGATGCACGTAAGATATAGTTCATAAATACCTTGACACTCTTTTCGTTTCAGTTCTATTTAGGAACCACCTAGTCATAAACATGTCTGATGCACGAACAGTTTAGTTGTCAATCGCCATATATCTGAAATATATTATCAAGGACAGTTAGACACCGTTAGCATACAGTTGACAAAATCAGTATGCAGGAAAAATACATGATGATGCAGCAGCTATAAGAGAATATGAACTTTTTACTAATGAATTGGTAATGACAAATCCTGATTTGATATTTATGCAAAGTATCCCATTTCCGTTATGAATTACTTAGAAACTTGCAGTTGCGCGAATATGGATCACAGATGTCCAAAAGCCAGTGTTAACTATTTGGATGTTTTTTCTGATTCTATTTAAAGAATCTGAATGAAGAAGCACAGAAACTGTGGTAGTTTACAGGTAAGGACTAAATGACAGCTTTTTATATCATAGCTGCCATCTTTGAACCTTTCTCATTTATTATTTAAAATTCAATCCCATTGACTGCTGGTCACCTATATTCACCTGCCCTCTCTAAGCAACCTCAGGACCAGGTTACTTTACTAACTTTTAACATAAGACCCCTAACACATCTCCTAGATATACCCAGGTGCCACCTGGTAAGCTCAGTTGTACACGGTTTGACATACATCTGATGAGTACTAATGTGCCTTCTTCATTAATTTCCATTTTTATCAAGTGTTGTTCATAAAACAAGTTATTAATACCAATTTGCACTCAGTAGTACAAAAGCGTACTAGATAATCTTACCTGGTAATACATTAAGGTTAGAGTGTTACCAAGTCAGGGAAATTGAAGCTTCCTTGAACGAAAGTTCTATCTACCAAATGCCCCGGATTAAATCCATGAGCCCCCACACATGCATGCACTGTCATTTCCTGTCAAATTAAACAACATCATGGCAGGTTTGTTTTAAATCTTCCATCTGCTATTGTTTCTTTAATAATCGCTAGTTCATAAATGCGAAGGCAAGCTTAGGTGTAAGACAGGGCAGAGATAGATATATTTCTTAATCATTTATGATTGGGATTGACTAATCACTACTCATGTTACCACAAGATATCCATTATGCAGCCACATACAAACTCCCAAACACAAGAGTTTCTGCATTTTTAATCAAAACTATTACACCAAGTCAGTTCTCAAATTTGCAGTAATTCAGAATGTAAATCCTGTTTAAGTTCACAATCAAACAAGTGCATAAGTGGAAAACTAAAAGAAGCATTTGCTTATTATTAGTTTCAAACAAGTGCAAACAGACGAAAATGTGAACATAAGTTACTTCAGAAGGCATAAGAAGATTTCAGTTTCAAGTGGTTACCTCTTGTATTGTATTCCCATGGTGGTTGACCAGTACATCCGTTGCTTGAACTACCAACAATAAATTCACTCACCAACATTCTGCCTCCTTCGAGATCTTATATATACCTGCTCCTATCTAACTCATTTTTCCAAATCTCAATCTTCTCCAAAAATCCAATCTGCATTTTCTACAAACAAACTTCTCCTCTTAGAGACTCAAAATGGAACGTGAGATGGATAATATAGAGGTCGAGAAGGAAAGATTGACAGCCAAAATGGCTTTCAAGGACTCAACTTCTGCCGTCATCAAAATTCGGCAAGGCTTACCAGACTTCCTAAACTCTGTCAAGCTCAAGTATGTCAAATTAGGCATCGGCTACAATTTCAACTTTGCAACATTTCTAGTCATGTTACTAGTACTCCCACTTTTCATTGCTAACACCATCCATCTCACCGGTCTCCAACTAGACCACTTTCTACATATATGGTCTAACCAAACTGAGCTCCTTGACTCAGCCACCGCAATGGTTGCTTCAATTGTCCTTTTATTCCTACTCGCCACCTACTGGGCCACCAGACCGAGACCTATCTACCTAGTCGACTTCACATGCTACAAACCCGAAGATGAATGCAAAATCTCAGTAGATTCATTCCTAAAAATGACCGAAGACAATGGCTCTTTTCAAGAACAAACAGTAGATTTCCAAAAACGAATCGCAATACGTTCTGGTTTAGGCGATGAAACATATCTACCAAAAGGCATCACTTCCAATCCACCAAGACTAAACATGGAAGAAGCTAGAGCTGAAGCTGAGGCCGTAATGTTCGGTTCCCTAAACAATCTATTCGAAAAACCGGAATCCAGCCAAATGACATCGGAATCCTGATTGTAAACTGCAGCTTATTCAATCCAACACCATCTCTAGCATCAATGATTATCAACCACTACAAACTCAAACCAGATATCAAAAGCTTCAATCTAGGCGGAATGGGATGCAGCGCTGGTTTAATCTCAATAGATCTAGCGAAAAATCTACTCAAAGCAAACCCTAACACTTACGCAATCGTTGTCAGTACCGAGAACATCACTCTCAATTGGTACTTCGGTAACGATAAATCGATGCTATTGTGTAACTGCATCTTCCGTATGGGTTGCGCCGCCGTCCTGCTCTCCAACAAATCCGCCGATAAAAAGCGATCTAAGTATGAATTAGTACATACCGTCCGTACGCACAAAGGCGCCGATGATAAATGCTACAACTGCGTTTACCAACGCGAAGACGATCGCGGCACCGTCGGCGTCTCCTTAGCCAAAGAGTTAATGGCCGTAGCTGGTAAGCCTATCAGTTTATTCAAATTTTAATTACTCAAATTCTAATTTATATTTCAGATTAATCAAAATTAATAATTGAAATAACAGTTTAATTTTCCGTTACAGGAGAAGCATTAAAAACGAACATCACGACACTAGGGCCGCTAGTGCTTCCATTAATGGAGCAGTTCAAGTTTCTAGTAACATTAGTGCAAAGGAAGATAATGAAGGACAAAGTGAAGCCGTATATACCGGATTTCAAGCTAGCGTTCGAGCATTTCTGCATACATGCGGGCGGGAGAGCTGTACTGGATGAAGTTCAAAAGAATTTACAATTGAGTGATTGGCATATGGAGCCTTCTAGAATGACATTGCATAGATTTGGTAACACGTCGAGTAGTTCGTTATGGTACGAGTTAGCTTATGCTGAGGCTATGGGTAGGGTGGCGAAAGGGAATAGGATTTGGCAAATTGCGTTTGGGTCGGGTTTTAAATGTAATAGTGCAGTGTGGAGGGCGTTAAGAGGAGTTCCCAAAGGCGGTAGTCTTGGGAACCCGTGGGTTGATTCGATTGATCGGTACCCGGTTAAGGTTCCGCAAGGTAAATGTTGCTGATATGGTGCGACGTGATTCGTTAGGTCGTTGTGGTGTAAATTTTTAAGCTTCATATGTTTATTTTTATGTGTAGAATTATGATAAGTTGTGTGAAGAAATAGAGGAAAAGATACTTGTAATCTCAAGAAAACTAATAAAGGACAAAATTTTAGGTGAATATATTTTGAAATTGGTGCACATAGACATAAGTTTTTGTTATAAGCTAATTATTATTTGGAGTTTTTTGGCGAAAACTACTCTCAATAATTCAATAAACGAATGTTTGTTTTTCAATTAGAATTATTCGTCATACAATTTCGTAAAACATGTATTAGTCTTCAAAGAGGATATAAAAGAACTTATTATGTTTTGAACAAACCTTGGGATCAAATTACATTAAAGAATGAATTAAAAGTCGGCGATGTTGTTCAACTTTGTTCCTTTTGAGTGAGAGATCAATTACACTTGGCCCTCATCGGCTTGAAAAATAGAATAATTGCACATAGCAACTTCTTGTGACTCATCTTATATTAATTGATTGGTTCATGCAATCTTAGTTTCTTTTACAATATTTATTAAGACTATGCAAAAGTTTTTTTAAATATTCAATTAATAAAAGTGGAAAATTTTCCTTTTGGCTTTTAAATTGCCTTTTGCAGTCAATGAAATATTTACAGGTCACGAACATTAAATTACACATTGTAGACTGAAATTTTCTATTGCAATATACGCAATGAAATGTAAAGAAATTCATTGTAGCCCAAGAGTAAAGATCAGGGAAGATAGATAAGTTTTAGTAAGACAGTGAGAGATAGTCATATCTCAACTGTTTCATTACAATTATATCAACGAACGAGATGTAATAAGAAAATTAACCGTCAAATCTAATCGCTCGTGTTTTTCTGCAAATCCAGTCACCCAATTTTATATTAACCAACTTAATCTCAACCGTCAGATTCATCAAATCAACGACTAAGATTACGTCCTCTAGTCTCACAAATATATTATGTCTCTTTAGATCCTTTCTCGTAGCCTCAATATACATCAATTCTTTCTAAAATGTAATAAAATTTTGAATATGAAAATTTTATATTGTACTTAAAAATATATATTTGATGCACATTTTAAAAAATAATGCACTTTTAAAAAATACATTTTATACACTTTCAGTAAATCATTCTTTATTTATATAAATAATAATTTGACAAGTACGTCGCTTATGTTAATTGATAATAGTAACGATCATATTAATAATGTCATTAATCACATCCATTAAATTGTTTGTTCGTATGGATTATAGTGATTATAAATTTTATTTCAAACTTGATTTGTATTGGTACCAAACCCTTACTACACATTCAAGAAATTTTTTTTTTTGTAGTTCCACTAAGCTTCTTGATCCATGCAAGCATCATAAACTATTTTATTGATTTTATAAAGGGCACACAATTTAAGTATTTACACGTACGTGATGAAATGTCGTAATTTTCTAAATTATTAATTAACACATTATTCGATAATAATCTATTTATATTAGTAATTATTATGTTTGAAAATCGTTGTGCATTAACTACAAGTTATTTCACACTATAAAAGAGAACCAATTGAATATGCATTGCAGTCTCATATGTAACTTTAATATCTAAAAAATTGTAAAATATGTGTCTGCGCTTTATTTTAACATTCCTATTTTTTCATACGATAATAATAGTTGGCCTCATATGCAAGACTTCAGTGGATGCTCGGAACATTCAAACGTTGTTGGAGGACAATTCAAATATATGTTGTAATCTGTCCAAAAATGTTACAAGTCGAAAAATTTCAGAATCTATAAAACGTGTTCCTAATAAACAACTTCATGAGTTTGGGAATGAAAATATTGTGGAGATGGCATCAAGAACACATTTGAGAAATGTGTCTGAACTGTCCGAACCATCAAATTCAAATTGTTATATTAGAGATGATGATTCCTTACAGTTACAATCTTATTCCAAAAATAGAAATTATTGTATTAAACTGAAGGATTCAACAATCGAACCAAAATTTAAAAGTATGATTGACGAATTAGGCGGAGTTCGTTTAGTGTTGCTCATGGAGAAGCGTCTCACGAAAAGTACAGTTAAAAAGGGTTCCAACGGACTTTTTTTTAATGTTCCTTGCATGTTTGATGAAATAAAAGGATTTCTGACCAAAGAGGAGAATGACAATTTAGACAAGAAGGACCTTAACTATAAAAAAATGTCCAATCATATTAATGCAGTACTGTTGGATCCACAATTACATTTATTCATCGTACAATTGCGTAAGACATTCATTAGACGTCAAAGAGGATCTACAAGTACTTATTATATTTTGAACAAACCTTGGACCCAAATTGCATTAAAGAATGAATTGAAAGTCGGAGATGTTGTTCAACTTTGGTCCTTTATAGTGAGAGATCAATTACACTTGGCCCTCATTCGCCTCGACAAATAGAGTTATTCCACATAGCAACTTCTTATGCTTCATCGTAATTAATTGATTGTTTCATGCAATCTTAGTTTCTTTTACAATATTTATTAAGACTATGCAAACGTTTTTTTAAATATTCAATTAATAAAGGTCAAAGAAAATTTTCAAGTTAACTTTATGTGAAAAAATAACAATTTGGCCTTTAAATTACCTTTTGCAGTCAATCAAATATTTACACGTCATGAACATGAAATTACACATTGTAGACTAAAATTTTCTATTGCAAAATATGAAATGACTTAGATGTAAAGATATACATTATAGCCCTGAATTTTTTTGTTGAACAAAGTAAGGAACAAATGATTTCTTATTGGCTTTCAGAAGTTTTATGTACAATCTTTATTAATCCTTTGATTTTATGCGTGTTCCACTTTAATTATGTTTGTAAGTGATGTATATTTTGCGCGTCTCCCATGTAGCATACTTTCTTCTTCTTGAGAGGGTCACAACGAGTTAAGCTGTCTTGAACGTCATTTGTTCGATAGGCAACATGATTTCAGCATGCTTAGTGATTGTTTATGGATGGTCGTTGTGAAGAGTTGCTTAAGTTCTTTGTAACACACGCATAAGCTACTTGTTTGTAGCGTTATTGAGGATCACATTGAATTGAGTCTCAATTAAGTGCTTGACTTCTTTAAGTAGCTTTTTGACAAACATATTTTTTACCCGTTATATTTATCTAATTCGTTTTAAGGGTTAAGTAATATTCAAACAAAATTTATTAAACTCTCAAGTCTAAGTATCATTCCAAGAATCAAACGTAGTACATATACCAGGGAATTAGTGATGTGTCTTCTCTATTCAAGCGGTAGAGTCGTATGTAAAGAAGAAAACAAGAACAATAGAACCATATGTACAGAAGAATCCTTTACTACGAAGCTAAATCTTAAATTTACTCTAAGTCTTTGTCGTTGTCTTCTTCCAATTAGGCCTTTTCTCCTCTCCAAAAATCTGCCTCCCATGAATCTGCGCTCCTCGGCTCTTTTGTTTCTCTAGGGGTTCTTGATAATTTGTATAAATTGGGCCAAAATGGAGCTTGTATTGGCCGTATCAAATTTCGTTTAGATTGGATGATACGAGTGATATAATCAACCAAAATCCCCGAAGAAAACGGCTATTTTCAAGAACAAACAATAGGTTTCCAAAAACGAATTGCAATACGTTCCGGTTTAAGCTATGAAACATATCTACCGAAAGGCATCACTTCCAATCCACCAAGACTAAACATGAAAGAAGCTAGAGCTGAAGGTGAGGCTGTAATGTTCGGTTCCGTAAACAATCTATTAGAAAAATCGGAATCCAGCCTAATGACATCGGAATCCTGATAGTGAACTGCAGCTTATTCAATCCAACACTATCTCTAGCATCAATGATTGTCAACCACTACAAACTCAAACCAGACATCAAAAGCTTCAATCTAGGCGAAATGGGATGCAACGCTGGTTTAATCTCAATAGATTTAGAGAAAAATCTACTCAAAGCAACCCCCAACACTTACGCAATCGTTTTCCGTACCGAGAACATCACTCTCAATTGAAACTTCATTAATGATAAATCGATGATATTGTGTAACTGCATCTTCCATATGAGTTAGTACATACCGTCCGTACGCACAAAGGCACCGATGATAAATGCTACAACTGCGTTTACCAACGCGAAGACGATCGCGGCACCGTCGGCGTCTCCTTAGCCAAAGAGTTAATGGCTGTAGTCGTTAATCCTTTCAGTTTATTCAAAAATATTATTACTTGATTTCTAATTTATATTAATCAAATCACGGCTGAGATCGCATATAATTTTCCTTTACAGGAGAGGCATTGAAAACGAACATCACGACGCTAGAGCCGTTGGTGCTTCCATTAATGGAGCAGTTTAAGTTTCTAGTAACATTAGCGCAACGGAAGATAACGAGGACAAAGTGAAGCCATACATATCAGATTTCAAGCTAGCGTTCGAGCATTTTTGCATACATGCTGGCGGGAGAGAGCTGTATTGGATGAAGTTCAAAAGAACTTACAGTTGAGTGATTGGCATATGAAGCCTTCTAGAATGACATTGCATAGATTTGGTAACACGTCGAGTAGTTCGTTATGGTATGAGTTGGCTTATGCGGAGGCTATGGGTAGGGTGGCGAAAGGGAATAGGATTTGACAGATTTCGTTTGGTTCGGGTTTTAAGTGTAATAGTGCAGTGTGGAGGGCATTGAGAGGTGTTCCGAAAGGCGGTAGTCTTGAGAACCCATGATATGATGCAATGTGATTCGTTAGATCGCTGTGGTGTAAACTTTTAAGCTTCATATGTTTGTTTTTCTGTTTCGAATTCTGATAAATTGTGTGAAGAAATAGAGGAACATATACTTGTAACCTCAGGAAAACTTCTAAAGGACAAAAATTTAGGTTAATATATTTTGAAATTGGTGCACATAAACATAAGTTTTTGTTATAAATTGATTATACTTTGAGTTTTCTTGCAAAAACTACACTCTCGGTAGTTTGATTTTAACGAAACGAGTGCCTGTTTTTTAAATTTCGATACTACATCTTAGACCAACTAATGGCCGAGTAGTGGCCCATGTACAACAAACTCTCTTCCGTAGGAACTAATTACTAGTGGTCAGGGGCACAAGAGGGAGTGGGCTCAGACCTCAACGATTTTTCTTAATTTTGTAGAGATAAATATGTATATTTATAACTTTTAATATGGTATAATAAAATTCTAGTAATGTTTTTATGAGGAGCGCTCAAATACATCATTATCCTTAATTTATATTCGTAAGGCCACATCTCAATCGTCTATCTAACCCACTTGCATTAAGTGTTATCCACTAATCTAAAATGTAGACACACATGTCACTCAATTGATGAAGTAGTGAATCAGATGGATGGTTGAGATGTGGCCTTACAAATGTAAATTAAGAATAATGATGTATTTGAGCGCTCCTCATGTTTTTATACCTTAAACTGGCCAAAAAACTGATATTTTATTATTAGATTTCAGATTTTACTTGAAACTTGAAATAAATTGTGTATCGTTTTTATATTTTATATTATATTTAAAAGTAGAAAATATTTTAAGCTATGAATTGGAAATACTTAATTTATGATATGCTATTCAATTGTTGATCAGAAAACTTTCTTCAAAAAATAATACCTCTTTAATTTAACTCATTACATAATATCAACAATTTTTTATAATACATCATACTTATGCAGTTATATTTTTAACTGTAATGAAAATAGTGCAATATAATCATTATGAAACATTACGTTAAAATGCAAGAGGATTATGATTATAAATTTTTTATTTTGCCCCCGATAAGAAAAGTTACTATATCCGTCACTGGATGGTGTATATTATGTACAAAAGATATGAATTTGCTTATCAATACAAGGCTTCACTAACCAATCTAGCTAGTGAATCATCTAAAGAGTAGAAGGGTCAGTAGGAGGGTGGATGTGGCACTTTCTCATGGAGGGTAGCACTTATGATCAGTAAACGATGATGGTTGCGGCTTGGATGATTTTTAGGAACATAAATCTCATTTTTAATGATAGGAAGGGTTGGTCGATCAGTAGAAGAATGTGTTAAGATATTTTGTACATTTTAATAAATCATTATTGATTTATATAACTAAGATTTGACAAGTGTTATTTATATTAATTGATAGGATAAAGTTTCAGAAGGACCATTAATTTTTTGTGAGACAGAGGGATATCATCTCGTCAGTTGATTTCGACTAATCTAACGGTTGACAATAGTAACCGCCATTCTCAAACGCCCCTGTATTTTGCAAATTCAACCGTCCAATTTAATTAAAAATTAACTTTAATCTCAACTGCTAGATCAATCAAATCAACGGTTGAGATGACATTTCTCTGTCTCACAAAAATTATACGTCTTTCTAAAACTTAACCCTTAATTGATAATAATAACGATCATATTAATAATATCATTAATCACATTTATTGAATTATTTGTTCGTATGATGTAAAGTAAGCTTTATTTTAGAAGTGATTTGTCTCGGTACCAAACTCTTACTTACTGCACATTAAAGAAAAAATTATGAAGTTAACCTTCTTAACTCATGCAAGCATCATAAAAACATAGTTATTAATTTTTGATATTTAAAAGTGCATGCAGTTTAAGTAATTACACTTCAGTGGATGATGCTCGTAACATTCAAACGTTCAAACGTTGTTGAACGACAATTCAAATATATGCTGTAATCTCAAATCCAAAAATATTACATGACGGAAAATTTCAGAATCTATAAAACGTGTTTCTAATAAACAACTTTATGAGTTTGGCGATGAAAATACTGCAGAGATTGCAACAAGAACACATTTAAGAAGTGTGTCTGAACCGTCTGAACCATCAAATTCAAATTGTTTTGTTAGAGATGATAATTCCAAAGAGTTAAAACCTCCTTCCAAAAAGAGAAGCTATTGTATTAAATTGAAGATTCCAACAATTGATTCAAAATTTAAAAATAATATCGACGAATTAGGCGGAACTAGTTTAGTATTGCTCATGGAGAAGAGTCTCATGAAAAGCGAGGTTAAAACGAATCCTCTTCTAAGCGATATGGCCGATACTCTTCTGCATGTGACATTTTGGAAATTATAAATCAGCACTTGAGGATTATTGTTAACAATCCAAGACCGTCAATTGATCATATCTTTAGAGATTTAGATTTAATTTAACCATGTTGTGGATATCTTGGCAAATTATGCGAGGAGCGAAAAATAGAGTTGGGACAACCTATATCAAATTCCATTAATTACTGTTGTTGGAGTCGATAAACATTCAATCAAACGAGCTATATTGATTCAAGACTTTAGGTGTAGATACAACACTTTAACTTAAGGTTTTTATCCTTTCATGTATTTACCACACCTGAGTGTTCTTGTGTTATGCAGAGGCTCTATTAGACTTTTTGGTATCGAAAAAAGAAATTTTTTTATAAAGTTTTACTAAACTTCTTGATTCATCGCACAGCATTATAATATGAAATAAAAAGAAGTCAGCAAAACATTTTATATGTTTGCAGACGACCTTGTGATGACTCAAAAAATACTTTTACTACGCAAAGAAATATTCAAATAAAAACTAATTTTAAAATGAAAATTTAGAACCAACGTAAGTCTTAAGATATAACAATTAAATGATTTATATTTAATAGCTCATTAAATAAATACAAATTATTCTTATATACTTGTCATTTTAAATCAATATAGATAATAATTGTACTATTAAAATGTATTAATATTTAGTTTATCAGAAATTAAATACGTGGATATATTTCGAATTATATTAGTGATACTTTGAAAGTGCATCGTAATAAAAGGTGCATCACTAAAAAAATTCAAATTGCATCAAATTTTTTAAAATTCAATAAGAAAATGAATATAAAAACTTTGTAATGCACTTGAAAAAAATTGTAATGCACTTTAAAAAAGATTTAATATACTTTCAAAAAATTATTATTAATTTATATAAATAATGATATGACAAGTATGTCCTTTTATTAATTGATAATAGTAATGATCATATTAATAATGCGATTAATAACATTCATTCAATTGTTTGTTCACGGAGTAAGGATCAGATGAACAGACATCCTATATGTAACATAAAACATAATCCAAACCATCCGATTCAAATGAATGAGTGGTTACGATTTAAAACAAATTTATAATTGTAATTAATATCTAATTATTAAAAAATATAATAAAATATCCAAAAGGTCAAATTAGTCACAAAAGATTCGCAGGATTTGGTTGGTTTCCTTGATATTAGGTAACACGCGACAGAACTATCGAGGTAAATCAATCTCAATATCAGAGAGTATTTACTATCCATATCAAACTCGATTGTCGACCTAGAAGCGCGATTCGACTTCGCCTTTCTCGACTAGAAACAAAGGTATATACAATCTAGAGCACATTTATTTACCATCGTTTCTCGACTACATATGGAGGTGTCTTCCTAAAACTAAGACGAATAGTTAGAGTATTTGTGTATGAAAAAGCCTAAAATCAGATGGCACCAAAGAGTAGAAGGGTCAGTAGGAGGGTGGATGTGGCACTTTCTCATGGAGGGTAGCACTCATAATCAGTCAATGATGATGGTTGCGGCTTGGATAATTTGTAGATAACACAAATCACATTTTTAATGATAGGAAGGTTTGGTCGATCAGTAGAAGAATGTGCTCAGATATTTTGTACACTTTCAATAAATCATTTTTGATTTATATAAATAAGATTTGGCAAGTGTGTTCCTTATATTAATTGATAGGATAAAGTTTCAGAAGGATCATCAATTTTTTGTGAGACAGAGCGACATTATTTAGTCCGTTGATTTTGATTAATCTAAAAGCTGATATTAGTAACGTCATTCTCAACCACCCTGCATTTTGCAAATACAACCATCCAATTTAATTAAAAACTTACTTTAATCTCAACCGCTAGATCAATCAAATCAACGGTTGAGATAATGTCTCTTTGTCTCACAAAAATTACATGTCTTTCTAAAACTTAACCCTTAATTGACAATAATAACGATCATATTAATAATGTCATTAATCACATTCATTAAATTGTTTATTAACTTTATTTTAGAAGTGATTTGTATCAGTACCAAACTCTTACTGCACATTTTAGAAGTGAAAAATTGATGAAGTTCAACCAACCTTCTTAACTCATGCAAGCATCACTAATTTATTAATTTTATTATATTTTTAAAGTGCACACAATTTAAGTATTTACACGTAGGGATGAAATCTTACAATTTCAAAATCATTAATTAACACATTATTCAATTATAATCGATTTAATTATGACAGTAATTATTATGTTTGAAAATCACTGTGCATTTACTACAAGTTATTTCTACACTATAAAAGAAAGCCAATTGATCCATGCATTGCAGTCTAGTATGTAACTTTAATTTCTCAAAAATTATAAAATATGTGTCTACGCTTTATTTTAACATCCCTATTTTTTCTTACGATAATACTATTTGGCCTCATATGCAAGAGTTCAGTTGTTGCTCGTAACATTCAAGCATTTTTGGAGGACAATTCAAATATATGCAGTAATCTCAAATCTAAAAATATTGCAAGACGAAAAGTTTCAGAATCTATAAAACGTGTTCCTAATAACCAACTTTATAAGTTTGGCGATGAAAATATAGCGGAGATTGCATCAAGAACACATTTGAGAAGTGTGTCTGAACCATCAAATTCGAATTGTTATATTAGAAATGATGATTCAAAAGATTTAAAACCTCATTCCAAAAAGAGAAATCATTGTATTAAATTGAAGGATTTAACAATCGAACCAAAATTTAAAAGTATGATCGACGAACTAGGTGGAACTCGTTAAGCGTCTCACGAATTATGATGTTAAAAGGGGTTCCAAGAGACTTATGTTTAATGTTCCTAGCATGTTTGATGAAACAAACGGATTCGTAACCAAAGAGGAGAATGACATTTTAGACAAGAAGGACCTTAACTATAAAAACATGTCCAATCATATTAATGCAGTACTGTTGGATCCACAATTAGATTTATTCATAATAAAATTGCGTAAGAGATGTATGAGTCTTCAAAGAGGATATAAAAGAATTTATTATAATTTGGACAAACCATGGGGCCAAATTGCATTAAAGAATGAATTGAAAGTCGGGGATGTTGTTCAACTTTGGTCATTTAGAGTGAAAAATCAATTACACTTGGCCCTCATCCGACTCGACAAATAGAACTACTGCACGTAGCAACTTTTGTGCTTCATCTTATATTAATTGATTGTTTCATGCAATCTTAGTTTTCTTTTACATTATTTATTAAGATTGTGCAAAAGTTTTAAAAATATTCAATTAATCAAAGTCCAAAGAAATTTTTTCAAGTTAACTTTACGGGAAAACCCTTAAAATTTGGCTTTTAAATTGCCTTTTGCAGTCAATCAAATATTTATAGGCCACGAACATGAAATTACACATTGTTGACTGAAATTTTCTATTGCAAAATACGCAATAACTTAAATGTAAAGAAATACATTGTAGCCTCAAGAGTAAAGATCAAGGAAGATGGATAAATTTTTGTATGACGGTGAGAGACAATCATATCTCAACTGTTTCATTTCAATTAAATCAACAAACAAGATGTAATCTAAAAGTAACCATCAAATCTAATCGCTCGTATTTTTTTGCAAATCCAATCACCCAATTTAATATAAAACCAGCTTAATCTCAATCGTCAGATTCATCAAATATACGGCTGAGGTTACGTCCTCTAGTCTCACAAATATATAGTGTCCCTCTAGATCCTTTCTCGTAGCGCCTCAATACGCATCAATTCTTTTTAAAATGTAATAAAATTTTGAATATGAAAATTTTATAATGTACTTTTGAAAAAATATTTAATGCACTTTTTAGAAAAATAATGCACTTTTTAAAAATACATTTTATACACTTTCAGTAAATCATTCTTAATTTATATAAATAATAATTTGACAAGTGTGTCACTTACGTTAATTGATAATAGTAACGATAATATTAATAATGTCATTACTCACATCCATTGAATTGTTTGTTCGTATGGTTTATAGTAATTCTAAATTTTATTTTAATCGTGATTTGTACCTGTACCAAACCCTTATTACACATTCAAGAAAAAATTATGAAGTTCCACTAACCTTCTTGATCCATGCAAGCATCATAAACTATTTTATTTATTTTTATGATTTTATAAAGTGCACACAATTTTTAAGTATTTACACGTACGTGTGATGAAATGTCAAAAAATTTCTAAATCATTAATTAACACATTATTCGATAATAATCTATTTATGTTAGTAATTATCTTCCTATATATAAAGCGCAAGGGTGTGAATTGATAGTTCCTTTTTGAAGCCACAATTCACATCTCCGTTTTACCCCTGCTTAAATCAATAAGTACTGATTTCATATAATTATATAGTTATGATATAATTTATATTTATCATTTCATATTATTTTAAGAATATTTTAGATTAATTAGTGCACATAAAAGTGCAACAAACTATTAGTTATGTCTGAAAATCGTTGTGCATTAATTACAAGTTATTTCTACACTATAAAAGAAAGCCAATTGAATATGCATTGCAGCCTCCTATGTAACTTTGATCTCGCGAAAATTGTAAAATATGTGTCTACGCTTTATTTTAACATGCCTATGTTTTCTTACGATAATAGTTGGCCTCATATGCAAGACTTCAGTGGATGCTTGTAACACTAGTTGTATATTTAACATAATGTATCATAAAAAATATGCACATTTTTATCTTAACACTAGTAAACTTAAAAGTCATCAATACTTAAAAGTGCATAACTAAAATTTTCAAAATGCATCATTTTTAAAAATATAATGAAAATTTGAATATGAAAATTTTGAAATGAACTTTAAAAAATATTTAACGCACTTTAAAAAAATGCATTTTCTATACTTTCAATAAATCATTATTGATTTATTTAAATAATGATTTGATAAGTGTGTCCCTTATATTATTTATAATAATAATGATTATATTAATAATGTCATTAATCAAATCCATTGAATTGTATGTTCGTATAGTTTATAGTGATTGTAAATTTTATTTTAAAAGTGATTTGTACCGGTACCAAACCCTTACTACACATTCAAGAAAAAATTATGAAGTTCCACTAATCTTCTTGATCCATGCAAGCATCATAAACTATTTTATTGATTTTATGATTTTATAAAGTGCATACAATTTAAGTATTTACACATTGTGATGAAATGTCATAAATTTCTAAATCATTAATTAATACATTATTCGATAGTAATCGATTTATGTTAGTAATTATCATGTTTGAAAATTGTTGTGCATTAACTACAAGTTATTTCTACACTATAAAAGAAAGCCGATTGATCCATGCAGTCTCGTATGTAACTTTAATCTCTCAAAAATTGTAAAATATGTGTCTACGCTTTAGTTTAACATCCCTATTTTTTCTTACGATAATAATAGTTGGCCTCATATGCAAGACTTCAGTGGATGCTCGTAACATTCAAACGTTGTTGGAGGACAATTCAAATATATGTTGTAATCTCTCCAAAAATATTACAAAATGGAAATTTTCAGAACCTATAAAACATGTTCCTAATAAACAACTTCATGATTTTGGCGATGAAAATATTGCGGAGGTTGCATCAAGAACACACGTGTCTGAACTGCCTGAACCATCAAATTCGAATTGTTATATTAGAGATGATGATTCCAAAGAGTTAAAGTCTCATTCCAAAAAGAGAAAGTATTGTATTAAATTGAAGGATTCAACAATCGAACCAAAATTTAAAAGTAAGATCGACGAATTAGGCGGAGTTAGTTTAGTGTTGCTCATGGAGAAGCGTCTCACGAAATCTGATGTTAAAAAGGGTAGCCCCGGACTTCAATTTAATGTTCCTTGCATGTTTGATGAAACAGAAGGATTCCTAACCAAAGAGGAGAATGACATTTTAGACAAGAAGGACCTTAACTTTAAAATCATATTCAATCATATTAATGCAGTAATATTGGATCCACAATTAGATTTATTCATCATAAAACTGCGTAAGAGACTTATTAGTCTTCAAGGAGGATATACAAGATTTTATTATCTTTTGAACAAACCTTGGGGCCATATTATATTAAAGAATGATTTGAAAGTCGGAGATGTTGTTCAACTTTGGTCCTTTAGAGTGCAAGATCAATTACACTTGGCCCTCATCTGCCTCGACAAATAGAATTGTTGCACATTACAACTTCTTGTGATTCATCTTATATTAATTGATTGTTTCATGCAATCGTAGTTTCTTTTACAATATTTATTAAGAGTGTGCAAAAGTTTTTTAACTATTCAATTAATAAAAATGAAAAAAGAAATTTTCAAGTTAACTTCACGTGAAAAAATAGCAAATTGGCCTTTAAATTGCCTTTTGCAAACAATCAAATATTTACAAGCACGTCAAATTACACATTGTAGACTGAAATTTTGTATTGCAAAATATGAAAGGACTTAAATGTAAAGAAATATCGGAGGCCTAATCGGAGTGTTGTAGACCGTCGGGTTGTACCAAAAATCAGTAAAAGTGTTGAACGGAAATTGCAGAGTTGATCTGAATGTAAAAGTTTGTTGTATTGATTGAATGAAGCTCGGATTGAGCTTATGTACAAAGTCTGTTACATTCTGTTACAATTTTCTACTAATTACACATAGGTCCTAATAATTACGTTAGCTATGTATGCTACCTACTACGTCTAGCTATTTACACAAATGCCCCAAAAATCAGATTATCAGATTAGGTTAAGTGTTCTCTCATACGATGTGTCGGCAGGACAAGCTGAGCTAGCCAGACAGCGGCGACGACGGTCCCCTGATGGAGCGTATTTGTATGATCCATCATTGTCTTATTTCCGTTATTCTTAAATGTTTTATTTGCGAAATATTACCTTGTTGTAGTGTTTTGCGTTTCAAGCGTATTTGGAGTGCAATGGAGGTTTTACACGCTTATCGAGCAATTCTAGACGGATTCGGAGCACGAAGACGAAGGGAAGAAGCAAATGCAGACTGGATGACGTCAGCATGACGACACCCGCGGACGCTACTGAATTTATATCCGCGGACGGTACTCAATTTCCGTATATTCTTAAGGGTCCGCGGATGAAATCCATGAAGGGTCCGCGGTTGGTTCGGCTCGGCCCAATTCAGAATTTCAGCATCCTTTTGACTAGGGTTTCACACCTAATGGGGAGATCATCTTTGGACGGCAAAATTCCAGAGTTAGAGTAGAGAATAGAGATCAAGCTTCAACCTTTTTGTCTTCAGATACTGATAAATCTTCGAACTCAGTTTTAGTATTTTGTTTTGTTACAATGTTTTCTATGAGTAGCTAAATTTCCCTACAGTTTGAGGAACTGAGTTGCAACATTGTATGAGACTGTTGAATAGCAAGTTTTAGTCTACTGTTCTTTGTTATAATTGCATGTATTATTATTTGCCCAACTCAGCCTAGCGGTAAACTTAGGTTTATAGCAGTTGCATGATATCTAATTGAATTGACATAGTAGTGAAGCCTAGCGGTGGAGCTACTGTGGTAGTTTGATTAGGTTATTGTTACATCTTCTTGAGACTCTAGCGGGTAATAGAAGATAGAACTAGAGTTAGATAACAACCCTAGCGGAACTATCTAATTAGAACTACTATAATTCATTAGCTTGGAACGTGTCTGGTCTGTGATTACTAGTTGCAACGAGATTCTCTGAACAATGTTTCTTATTCAGTAGTTAAATCTTTAGTTTTTAGTTTACAAACAATCATCCAACCAACACCTGATAGGAGTAGATTAGCTAGTAGATTAATTCCGACACTAGATTACTTTCCCTAGGGTTCGACCCTGCTTATTGCTATACTAGTTTTGAGTAGGTTTATAAATTTAGATTTGCAGTGCACAATGACGCACTGCTATCCTCCGGTGGTCGCCCTGTAGATTCAATAGAGTATTTGCGTATTGAATAACCTTACATCAGATGTCACGAAAATGTAGAAGGGTCGGTAGGAGGGTGGTTATGGCACTAGCACTCATGATCAGTCTATGGTGATGATTGCGGCTTGGATGATTTGTAGAAACAGAAGATAGGGAGGATTGGTCAGTATAAGAATGTGTTCTGAGAATCAAAATACATGATTGTTCAGTTTAATAGAAAGAAGCTCATAGGCTTAAATGATGTTCAAGGAACCGCTGGGGATTTTTTGCTGTTGTTTGGTGCAATGGCTTTTGGACTCATAAAGATGATTGCGGAGGTTTTACTGTTTTGGCTATCCATGACAATATTTTTACTGGGATGTCCGCAAGTTTCAAAATCGATTGTTCATCGGTGCTAGAATGTAAATTGAGAAGCATTTTATGCTGATTAAAGCTTGTAGAGGAAGTTAACTTGGAGGTGTGTCTATTGTCTCTTATAGTTCTGAAGCGATATGAGCCAGTTATAAGGGATACTCTTCTGCATGTGACCAAGGGCGGATCCAAGGGGGGTCCTGGGGGGTCGGCCGACCCCTCTTGATTGTGGTGTAGTGGTAGAAGTCCATTCAATGTTCTAGTAGATCCAGCCTATCTTCGTTTATTGTTTTTTTGTAATTCAAGGTTTCTTTATAATAAATCAAACTGGTTGCAATTTGGGCATGTTTTCTTTGTGGTGCGCCTGGTGGCCTGAATCCCAGGTTCGACTCACGACAGCTTGATTTTTGGCTGTTATATTGTTTTTTTTTCAAAATTGTAAAATTAGAATACATCTAAAAATAATAATTAAAATATACGTATAATTGTTATTTTCTGATGCCATAAAAATTTTCGACCCCCTTACAAAAGTCGCTGAATCCGCCACTGCATGTGACATTACGAAAATTATGAATCAGTGCTTGAGGATTATTGTTTACAATTTAAGATGGCCGATTCATTATATTTTTAGAGATTTAACCATGTTGTGGATATATTATGCAACGAGCGAAAAATAGAGTTGGGATAACCTATATGCAATTCCATTAATTACTGTTGTTGTGACTGATAAAAATTCAGTCAGGCGAGCTATATTGATTCAAGACCTTCCTTTCATGTATTTACCAGACCTGAGTGTTGTTGTGTTATAGAGAGGCTCTATTAGACTTTTTTGGTATCGAAAAAAAAGAATAAAAGAATGAAGTTCTACTAAACTTCTTGATTCATCTCATGCATTATAATATGAAATAAAAAAGTCAGTAATAATATATTTGTATGTGTTTACTACGCATGAAAATGTTCAAATAAAAACCTATTTTAAAATAAAAATTCAGAATCCACATGAGCCTTAAGATCTAAATTATTTACAAGCTCTCTAATTAAACTAGTAATTTTGGTGCACATTATAATGTGCATAAAATTTGTGTATTTATGTGAATATCTAGGGTATAAATACATATAATAATTATGTAAGGATATTTTTGAAATTATTAAATTAAATACGGGTACATTAGGGATGTGAATTGTGGCTTCAAAAGAAACCGTCAATTCCATCCCTTGGACTTTAAATATAGTAGAGATATAATGTTTTAGTAATGAAATGGTATACTTGTCATTTCAAATCAATATATATTATAGTTGTATTCTTATAGGGTGAATTAAAATATTTAATTTATCAAAAATGTTTAAAAACTTAAATTAGTTGATATAAACAGTGAATCACTATATATTTTAAAATTGCATCACTTGATCCTTTGAAAGTGCATTTGTAATAAAAAAGTGTATCTCTAAAAATTTCAAAATGCATCAATTTTTTAAACATGTGATAAAAATTGAATTCGAAAAATTTATAATGCACTTTTGAAAAAAATATTTAATGCACTTTAAAAAATTGTAATGCTCTTTTAAAAAGAGTTTTTTAGCGAAAATCACCCCTCCAATAGGGCAATTTGAGACAAACCATCCCTCCAACTTTTTTTTTTAAAATAACCACCCCTTAATTGCAAGAACACTCAATCGTGACACCCCTTGCACTATTCCGACGTTGAATGTCGTTAAACCGATCGTTGACTCGCCTGATTTTTAATTAAATGTCTAATAAATCTTAATTTAATTTATTCATTAAATTAATGATTAATCTAATTTCTAACCTAATCTAACTCTAATTTCTACTCAGTCACTCATCATCCCATCCTCATCTCCCATTTTCCATCCTAGTAAACAAGTTCAAAACTTCGAAATCTAATCTGCTTGTGTAATTCAGTTAACTAATTTCAAAATGACAACACCAGCAGAAATATCGACTCTGGAGCAGATCAAGCAACATCTCTTTGGAGGATTGTTATCACCAATGAATCTCAAACCATTCGGATCA
This sequence comes from Sedum album, assembly GCA_006409495.1. NCBI lineage: Eukaryota > Viridiplantae > Streptophyta > Magnoliopsida > Saxifragales > Crassulaceae > Sedum > Sedum album. The sequence continues at coordinate 72,928 of QZGG01000694.1, forward strand.
GGATCAGAAAGCTCCGAATCATCCACACTCACATCCAACTCCGATTCACCAGTCTCCTTCTCCAACTCCGATTCGCTGAACATCTCGCTTCAGAACAAATCCGAGCGTCTCGATATTAGACAATCGCACGCACCAGCAGCAACGGCGGCGGTAGAGAAAACGGTTGCGATTGATGATGAGGACAGGCACTACAGGGGAGTGAGGAGGCGGCTGTGGGGGAAATTCGCGGCGGAGATAAGAGATCCAAACAAGAGAGGTGCTAGGGTTTGGTTAGGAACATTCGACACCGCGATCGACGCAGCGAAGGCGTACGATAGAGCAGCGTTTAAGCTTAGAGGAAATAAAGCAATTCTCAACTTTCCACTGGACATCGCCGAGTCGGGCAGCGTCGGTGGTGATGCAGTTGGAGTTTCGGGGAAGAGGAGACGGTTAGAGGAGGATGCGACGGCGAAGAAGAAGTAGAAATTAGAATTAGATTAGGTTAGAAATTGAGATTTAGATTAGGTTAGAAATTAGATTAGTCATTAATTAAATGAATTAATTTTATTAAGATTTATTAGACATTTAATTAAAAATCAGACGAGTCAACGATCGGTTTAACGACAGTCAACGTCGGAATAGTGCAAGGGGTGTCACGATTGAGTGTTCTTGCAATTAAGGGGTGGTTATTTTAAAAAAAGTTGGAGGGGTGGTTTGTCTCAAATTGCCCTATAGGAGGGGTGGTTTTCGCTAAAAAACCTTTTTAAAAAATATTTTATACAATTTCAATATATCATTATTTATATCCCCTTACATTAATTGATAAAAGTAATGATCATATTAATAATATCATTAATCACATCCAGTAAATTGTTAGTAATTATTAGTTTGAAAATCGATGTGCATTAATTACAAGTTATTTCTACACTATAAAAGAAAGCCAATTGATCCATGCATTGTAGTCTGTTATGTAACTTTAATCTCTCGAAAATTGTAAAATATGTGTCTACGCTTTATTTTAACAACCCTGTTTTATCTTACGATAATAATAGTTGGCCTCATATGCAAGACTTCAGTGGATGCTCATAAGATTCAAACGTTGTTGGAGGACAATTCAAATATATGTTGTAATCTCAAATCCAAAAATATTACAAGACGGAAAATTTCAGTATGTGATTTTGATGGTGAGTCTGCAAGAGTATTTTCTATTGCAGATTCAATTACAATTCAATGTGACGGAGCTTGGTTTTCATAACAGAAATGAGCTGCATATGCCTGTTTAGCTTTTGATATTGCAGGAAATATTCAAGGAGTTATAGCAGGTAAGATTGATGGAATGAAAAACAGTTTAGATGTGGAAGGTTCTGCTGTGAAGAAAGCAATGGAATGGGCGTTACAAATGGGATGGAAAAAATGTTGTTTTACAAGTAATTGTGCCCAAGTTTATTCTCATATTTTTCAAAATCCGAAATAGGTACATTTGTATTACTAGTGGATTCGAATATGTTCAAATATTTTATTGGTAAAGAAAGATTGGAGGCTATGTCTTATTGGAAGAGGTGAGAACAAGTTGACCCATTTTTTAGCAAGAAAAGCAGCTGAGGAAAACTGGAGTTGGTCGGCAAGTTCTGCTATTCCAATATGTATTAAACAAGCTCTGACTTGAATCCGAGCATGGCTCGTGTTGTATTTGACCCGTGTTGGATTGTTTTTCAGCGATAATGTTAAACATCAAAAAAAATCAAAATGCATCATTTTTAAAAATATAATAAAATTTTGAATATGAAAATTTTGAAATGTACTTTAAAAATATATTTAACGCACTTTAAAAAATACATTTTCTATACTTTCAATAAATCATTATTGATTTATATAAATAATGATTTGACAAGTGTGTCCCTTATATTGATTTATAATAATAATGTCATTAATTAAATCCATTGAATTGTATGTTCGTATAGTTTATAGTGATTGTAAGTTTTATTTTAAAAAATTATTTGTACCGATACCAAACCCTTACTACACATTCAAGAAAAAATTATGAAGTTCCACTAATCTTCTTGATCCATGCAAGCATCATAAACTATTTTATTGATTTTATAAAGTGCATACAATTTAAGTATTTACACATAGTGATGAAATGTCATAATTTTCTAAATCATTAATTAATACATTATTCGATAATAATCGATTTATGTTAGTAATTATTATGTTTGAAAATTGTTGTGCAATAACTACAAGTTATTTCTACACAATAAAAGAAAGCCGATTGATCCATGCAGTCCCGTATGTAACTTTAATCTCTCAAAAATTGTAAAATATGTGTCTACGCTTTAGTTTAGCATCCTTATTTTTTCTTACGACAATAATAGTTGGCCTCATATGCAAGACTTCAGTGGATGCTCGTAACATTCAAACGTTGTTGGAGGACAATTCAAATATATGTTGTAATCTCTCCAAAAATATTACAAGACGGAAATTTTCAGAACCTATAAAACATGTTCCTAATAAACAACTTCATGATTTTGGCGATGAAAATATTGCGGAGGTTGCATCAAGAACACATGTGTCTGAACTGTCTGAACCATCGAATTTGATTTGTTATATTAGAGATGATGATTCCAAAGAGTTAAAGTCTCATTCCAAAAAGAGAAAGTATTGTATTAAATTGAAGGATTCAACAATCAAACCAAAATTTAAAAGTAAGATCGACGAATTAGGCGGAGTTCGTTTAGTGTTGCTCATGGAGAAGCATCTCACGAAAACTGATGTTAAAAAGGGTAGCCACGGACTTCAATTTAATGTTCCTTGCATGATTGATGAAACAAAAGGATTCCTGACCAAAGAGGAGAATGACATTTTAGACAAGAAGGACCTTAAATTTAAAATCATATTCAATCATATTAATGCAGTAATATTGGATCCACAATTAGATTTATTCATCATAAAATTGCGTAAGAAACTTATTAGTCTTCAAAGAGGATATACAAGAACTTATTATCTTTTGAACAAACCTTGGGGTGATATTATATTAAAGAATGATTTGAAAGTCGGAGATTTTGTTCAACTTTGGTCCTTTAGAGTGCAAGATCAATTACACTTGGCCCTCATCCGCCTCGACAAATAGAATTGTTGCACATTACAACTTCTTGTGATTCATCTTATATTAATTGATTGTTTCATGCAATCTTAGTTTCGTTTACAATATTTATTAAGACTATGCAAAAGTTTTTTAACTATTCAATTAATAAAAATGAAAAAAGAAATTTTCAAGTTAACTTTACGTGAAAAAATAGCAATTTGGCCTTTAAATTGCCTTTTGCAAACAATCAAATATTTACAAGCACGAACATCAAATTACACATTGTAGACTAAATTTTGTATTGCAAAATATGAAAGGACTTAAATGTAAAGAAATACCAGAGGCCTGATCGGAGTGTTGTAGACTGTCGGATTGTACCGGAAATCAGTCAAAGTGTTGACGGAAATTGCAGAATTGTTCTGAATGTAAAAGTTTGTTGTATTGATTGAATGAAGCTCGGATTGAGCTTATGTACAAAGTCTGTTACATTCTGTCACAATTTTCTACTAATTACACATAGGTCCTAATAATTACATTAGCTATGTATACTACCTACTAAGTCTAGCTATTTACACAAATGCCCCAAAAATCAGATTATCAAATTAGGTCAAGTGTTCTCTCCTGCGATGTGTCGGCTGGACAAGCTGAGCTTATCAGACCGATAAAAATTCAGTCAGGCGAGCTATATTGATTCAAGACCTTCCTTTCATGTATTTACCAGACCCGAGTGTTGTTGTGTTATAGAGAGGCTCTAATAGACTTTTTTGGTATCGAAAAAAAAAAGAATAAAAGAATGAAGTTCTACTAAACTTCTCGATTCATCTCATGCATTATAATATGAAATAAAAAAGTCAGTAATAATATATTTGTATGTGTTTACTACGCATGAAAATGTTCAAATAAAAACCTATTTTAAAATAAAAATTCAGATCAACATGAGCCTTAAGATCTAAATTATTTACAAGCTCTCTAATTAAACTAGTAATTTAGGTGCACATTATAATTCAAACTACATTTTATACATAGCAAAATAAAAATATTGAAGTCAAAATATTACTTATTGATAGGTTAGTTATGCATGTAATTTGCAGTGATCGTGGAATTCGCGAAAGTCTGTTTTGTTCTTCGGCACATTAATTAGCTAAAAATAGCGTCAATGCATTGCAATTCCAGGTTTGATCACAACCAGTCCTTATGATGATTCTCTTCTATCTTTCCATTCCTCCATTTCCACCTTCCTTTTACTATCATGTCATCATCATCTCCTTCAACATTTCTCCATCCAAACTCATCTCCCATTTCAATCATTCAAATCCAAATTCAAATTCAGCCGCAGCAGCGGCAAAAACGACGACGTATCTGCATTGTCAATGGCCGCCGCTGCCGCTGCCGCTCTTTTCTTCTTCATCTTCCTCTTCCCAACTCCATCCTTATCCATCTCCGAAGCTGATGCGCTACTCAAACTCAAGCAATCATTCACACAAACCGAATCTCTAACCACGTGGAATGACAACACCTCTCCTTGCACCAGAGGCGCCCAATGGCGCGGAGTAATTTGCATGAATGGAATAGTTACAGGTATTCATCTAACCTCCATGTCTATCGCCGGGACGATCGATGTAGACGCTTTAGCACAAATTCGAGGACTCAGAACCATCAGCTTATCCAACAACTCGTTTTCCGGTTGATTCCGCCGTTTAATCGATTAGGTGCGTTGAAGGCTTTGTACCTCTCGTCAAACGAATTCTCCGGACAGATCTCGCCTGACTTTTTCTCCAAGATGAATTCCTTGAAGCGGATTTGGCTCTCCGGTAACGGTTTTACAGGTCCGATTCCTGAATCGCTTGGAAAACTGACGCATCTGAGAGAGCTTCATTTGGAGAACAATAAATTCTCCGGTGAGATTCCGGCGTTTCCGCATAATACTCTGGCGTCGGTTGATTTCTCTAACAATGAGTTGGAAGGAGAGATTCCGGAGAGTTTGGGAAGATTTAAGGCGGAGGCGTTTAAAGGAAATCCTAACCTCTGCGGGAAGCTGTTGAACAAGGAATGTCCGCCGCCGTCACCGCCGGCAGAAGCGCAGAATCCGCATCCGCATAAATCAGGGATGAGCACAGGCGCGATTGCGGCGGTGGTGCTGATGATAATGGTAGCGTTGGTGGTGTTTGCGACGATTATGAACAGGCGTAGGGATGATGATTTTGCTGTTTTGGCGAAGGAGAGTGCGGATGAGGTGGTGGAAGTTCATGTGGCTGGGAGGGTAAGTAGTGGGAGTTATAGTAGAAAATCATCCGGTTCGAGGTCTAGTAGAAGAGGAGCTGGGAAGAATGTGATGGGTGATTTGGTGATGGTGAATGAGGAGCATGTTGTGTTTGGTTTGGCAGATTTGATGAAGGCTACCGCGGAGGTTTTGGGAAATGGCGGGTTGGGTTCGGCTTATAAAGCTGTGATGGCTAATGGCATTTCGGTTGTCGTGAAGAGAATGAGGGAGATGAACAGGCTTGGTAGAGATGGGTTTGATGCGGAGATGAGAAGGATTGGGACTTTGCATCATCCAAATATTCTTACGCCGCTAGCTTATCATTATAGGAAGGAGGAGAAGCTGTTGGTTTCTGAATATGTTCCCAAAGGAAGCTTGTTGTATGTCCTGCATGGTATGCCTCTTCTCATACTCTAAATTTGAAAACAAAATGGACTTATATTTTATGTGATTTTTCTTGTTTATGCTATGTTCAACAGGTGATCGTGGGTCGACGCACACTGAGCTCACCTGGCCGACGAGGCTGAAAATTATCAGGGGGATTGCGAAAGGTCTGGACTACCTTCATACTGAATTTGCATCTGCAGACGTCCCGCATGGTAATCTAAAGTCGAGCAATGTTTTACTGGATGAACACTTCGAGCCACTGCTCAGTGATTATGCATTTTATCCGCTGATAAACACCACTCACGCAGCTCAGGCTTTATTTGCTTTGAAAAGCCCGGAGTATGTTCAATACCAGAAAATACATCCCAAGTCGGATATATATTGTCTGGGTATTGTCATTCTCGAAGTTGTAACTGGGAAATTCCCATCCCAATATTTGACTAATGGCAAGGGTGGGACTGATATCGTGCATTGGGTTCACTCTGCCATAGCAGATCATAGGGAGGTGGAATTGATTGATCCAGAGATTGCAGAGTCTGTATCTGAAAGTGTTCTTGACGACGTGCAGAAGCTGCTTCACATTGGCGCTACTTGCACAGAGACTAATCCTGATGAACGTCCTTCCATCAGGGAGGTCATTAGGATGGTAGAAGACATGCCCCTTTAAGCACAAATATGCATCTGGTTAAATGTTAGTTCATAGTTAAGGATATAGTCCCTTAGATGCAAAGGACAACGGTAGAGAAAAATGAGTCCACAGAAAATATTGCTGGCAGTGATCGTTGGTTGGCACATGTCCGTAGAGGTTGGAGCTCCAGCAGCATCATACCCAAATAACATCAAGTCTGTTATTCAAATTTGATTATCAAAAGAAGACTCGCCAAAAGGAAGAAAAGGTCTTAGTTTAGAAAAGACTGAAGCTATGATAATTGCTGTTTTGGTGGCACTGTTGTAACTCTAAAATTTGATTTATTGTAAGACTTATGAATACTTGTATATCTGTTTATTAATCAGCTGAATTCTCTATTTCTAAGACTAAACATAACATGGCAAAACACTATTTTCGTAGTCTTGCCTGACTGGAAAATAAGCATTATGTCTAAAAGATGTGCCAGTGATCAATGATAAAGAACTTGGCTGCCATTATGAAAAAGTAGAAGTCGATGCAAAGAATAAAATGCAACAAACTTGCAATTCTGGTATAATACTCACTGGTCCTTCCAAACAAAAACATGTCAAAATTCAAAAACTACAAAAGCAGTCTAATAACAAAGTTTACTTCAAATAAGATTTGAGAAAGTCGATGCATCAGTCCATCAGCAGTTGATCTTCATATGTGCCAGTTAGTTAACGGTACTGCAATAATAACCAAAAGGGAAATCATCAACCAACTGTCGTCTATTAAACACCAAATTGAGCAAGCAAAAGTCACTACTTTACAATGGTGTTAATCTAAACTAAAACTAGAGCAAGCAGAATTTTTTTTTAAAACACAAACCTTGATGAAACCAATTTCCTTGGCGTTGCTGCGGAAGCACTGCCTGCAGCACATGAGTCCATACTTCCTGATCAATCCATGCGGATTTCCACACACTCGGCTGTATCAAAAACAATCAAATCAAAACTATCATTCCAAATTTGCAATTAACAAATCCTAATAAAGCACAAAATAGCGTCGGTCGAATCAGATAAATCAATCAACCAAGCTTACCAGGTACGAGAACCGGGACCGTAGGTCTTGGGGTGAGAGTTCCACACGTTAGCGTGCCCCATCGCTGAAATCAAAGACGACACTCGGAGACGGAGCTAGCGAAAGTTGAATCAATTTCGAGCGGAAAAAAACTTATGCGAAACCCTACTCGAACGATTGTTTATATACCAAGCAATTAAGAATTATTTCCAATATGACCCCTAATGTTCTTTGTAATATCCCGAACACCCTTTTCCATCAGCCTTCCTTTGCAAGCCGACTCCAAACGGCGTCGTTCGGATGACCGCGAACGGCTTCGAGCTTCGTATTTCGAGGTATTGGGAAGTCGTCAGAGGGCGTGTCGACGAGTTGCGACTCAGATCGGGAGCGGTTTCAACGCGTTCTGTGAGTCTATCTCTACGTTCATCTACCGTTTTCGATTTTTTAGATTTTTTTTGAAATTGCGTGCCCTAGAATTTCGTATTCGTCATTGTTGTGGTGTATGGTTTTCGCAAGTGTTATGGAATGAGAAATGGATGTGGAAAGATGGAATCTTTATGGTCCTACTTGTGATGGTTAACTTGCATTTTGCAGATTGAATGGTTTGACAGTTTTTTAAGTTGAATGGTGTTTAGGGCTAGGTGAGATGAAGAAGGCATTGGTGGGCAGTGGTAGTGGGAAGAAGGAGGTGAGTGGAAGAGAGGCGTTGGTGAAGCTTCTGAGATGGCATTTTGGCTATGCGGAATTTAGAGGGAAGCAGTTGGAGGCAATTGAGGCTGTTATGTCAGGTTTGAGATGCATTTATATAGTGTTTAGACTTAAGATTAATTTGATCATCCATTTGAACAAGTCTTATTTTAATCGGTGATTTAATTAAACATTTTGTGAATGCAGGTCGAGATTGTTTCTGTCTGATGCCAACTGGAGGAGGGAAGTCTATGTGCTACCAGATACCTGCCCTGGCAAAAACTGGAGTGGTGCTTGTTGTCAGCCCTTTAATAGGTTAATAGAATTTGTAATGTGATTTTTGTCTTCATTTCTTTCATTCCTAGGACGATCAAATCACTTCATTATTGTGTCTCTCTAACCTTTTTCCTAACCTTTGATGCTTGCTTGGGGATCCGGGATGGCAAATAGCTCTAATGGTATGTGGCTGTAGGGTGTAGTTCCATGTGGTTTCACTTGGGAAATACTGTTAACATGCTTAATTATACAATGTTTTGCTTTCTGTTAACTTAGGAGAATCAAGTTGCAGCATTGAAGGCGAAAGGAATTGCAGCTGAGTATTTATCTTCAACGTTATCAGCTCAAGCCAAGAATAAGGTTTTCAACAATACACTCTTGATCATAAGTATCCATTCGTTAATTGCTGTTGAGCTGGATGACTTCCATTCCCTCAATGTATATGTTTTTAGCAATTCGTTATAATCACTATATTTGAGTGATGCGGTGAGTACATGGCCTGGATTCTTGATACATTGTGTCTCCTCTAGATACATGAGGATCTTGCAACTGGACAACCTTCCTTGAGGTTGTTGTATGTGACGCCTGAGCTGCTTGCTATGCCAGGATTTATGACCAAGTTAAAGAAAATATCAGACAGGGGTCTTCTGAATTTGATTGCTATAGATGAGGTATGAATACATCTGGAATAATATTGCAGTAGCCAGTAAGAGCATAATTCTTTTCTCTTTTTCAACAAATTTATATATCATTTAGTTAGTCTTTTTCCATATGGGCAGGCACATTGTGTCTCATCATGGGGCCATGATTTCAGGTATATAATTTTTGCCAAGTGGCATAACCTTGTCGCCCATACATCAGCCTTATATTTGTTTGTAAATTGCTTTGTCACTCTTTTTCTCAGTCTATATTTTCTTCAATTCCAGACCGAGTTACCGCAAACTTTCCTCTTTAAGGGAGCACCTGCCTCATGTACCAATATTGGCTTTGACAGCCACTGCTGCTCCCAAGTAAGTGTGGGTATTGGAACATATTTTTGCTGAACTATGTGTTTGGACCTTTGATTTTTTCCCATCCATCCGTATTCAATTGGTTTATTAAGATGTTAACTTCACCTTACCAATTCTGCCAGTATATGTGGGTGATATAATTTAGTGGAAACTCATGATGAGACAAATGATATTACATAATCCTATTTGCCTACGGAATTGCAATTTTAAGAGTTTTTTGTGTTATACAAAAACATTAATATGTGTTAAATAAGTGAAGGGTGTTGTTTGTAATTAGCTCCCTTAAGGTTATAAGTTGTACTATTACCTTGCAAACTATGAAGATTTAGCCAATAAATGAGTATGTTTTGGTGAAAGAAACGCGAAGGAAGGTGTCTTGCTTGGACTATAATGGTTTCATTTTCTTTTTGATATAAAAATACAGAGTTCAGAAGGATGTAATGGATTCCTTAAGCTTAAGAAACCCTGTTGTGCTTAAAAGCTCATTCAACCGTCCAAATATATACTATGAAGGTGAGTTATTGATAAAGCTGCTTTTGTAATGGTTTTGTAGCACTACATTGCTGCCTTAAAGTCGCCCAATGCCATATCTATATTAACTGTAGTATATATTATGTTAATTTATTGTAATAATAACTTAAGGTTTTTTGCGTTTGTATGAGATCATTGTAATTGTTTGTTTTGTATGTTCTACGTGCTGGGCTTCAGGCCATGCCTTATTTTAATGCCTGATATAGGCGCTTTTGAATCAAAAACAATAGTAACTTTTTTGATGTTCTTTTGTCTTGCTCTTTCATCTTTAAATTCCCCCATCCTGTGCGTAAGTTTGTACTTGTACATAGTGTCTGTAATTTTTGTTGAATTTCATTTGTACTTAACAATGTTAAGGTTGAAGTTTTAACACAAATTTCTGATAAATGTGTCACTTCGTAGTAATTTAATTAATCATATACCTGCATGGAGTTTAAACTGATTTACTTCTGTGATGGACAGTTCGATACAAAGATATTTTGGAGCATGACACATATACCGATATATCCAGGCTACTTAGATCGTGCGGAGATGTTTGTGCAATAGTGTACTGCCTCGAGCGGGCAACATGTGAAACGTTGTCTTCCCACTTAACCAAAAGTGGCATTTCATCTTCTGGTAACCAGATGTTACAATAAGCTGTTCGTTTGGCTTGCATCAACCTACATACCGGTTTGTGACGCATTTTGGTGTTCCTTTTCAGCATATCATGCAGGCTTGAATAGCAAGCTGCGCACTTCTGTTTTGGATGACTGGATATTCTTCGAAGATACAAGTTGTTGTGGCTACAGTAGCTTTTGGGTGTGTTCTGAAATTTCCTTGAATATGTAGTTTCATATAAAGTTTAGGCTAGGCCCATCCCAACTGCTGATACACTACATCTGGACTCTTCCATAGGAATATAATGGATTAAGTACCTACCCTTCTTCTCGCAGTGATTCTTCGTTCTCCTTCATATTTTAAGCAATTATCCTTATTTTCTCTTTTTTACCTGTCGGAGTTCTGGTTGGAGCTGCTCCATTGCTTGGATGCACGTTGATCCCGGTTTTTTATTTCAGGATGGTATGCCGATTCTCAGACCAAAAACTTAGACTTTGAACATTAATGCCGGTACCAAGAATTCATTTTGTAATTTACTGATTTTATGTTGCTCAGGGCATAGACAGAAAAGATGTAAGAGTTGTTTGTCATGTAAACATTCCGAAGTCCATGGAAGGATTCTATCAAGAGTCGGGTAGAGCTGGTCGAGATCAGCTTCCTGCTAGAAGTATATTGTATTATGGAAAGGAAGATCGTAAGAAAATGGTTAGAGCTTTAGTTTGGTAGATTCAACTTATTTTGTCATGTGATTGACATTTTAGAATAAACAGTGGTAATTATTCATCAGGAATTTATTCTCAGCAATGCTGCATCAAAGGGAAAGAAGACTGTAACCCACCAGGATAGTTTGTCACAGAAGTCCCTTTCTGATTTTAAACAGGTAATGCTTCCTTTTGTGGATGAATCAATTTATACTACTGGTGCTCAATACATGTGCCGTCATTTTGTAGATGGTAGACTATTGTGAATCATCTGGTTGCCGTAGGAAACTGATTCTTGAATGTTTTGGGGAAAAGGTGTGGCATTTGTCTCGGTTTATCATCATTTATGTGATATGTATGGCGTCTCTGTAAAAAATAATATTTCCTTATGTTATGTATTAGGTAACAGCATCATTGTGTCGTAAATCATGTGATGCATGCAAACATCCTGATTTGGTGGCCAAGTATTTGGGGGAACTTGCAGTATCCCATGGAAATCAGAAGTACGGGTCATGTCCTGTTTTTAAAAGGTGAGAAGTGATAAAAAATTGGGAGTTGATGAAAATTATTTTTATCTGTTTCTGATACACTTCAAATATATATTTCTCTCCTGCTTTCAGCATGACTAAAGTATTTAATAATTACTCGGAATTTATGAATCGTGATGATGAAGTGAGTGCTTCAGACGATGATATCTCAGACTCCGATGGTATTAGTCTAATCTATTTACCTACCACTATGATCAGTATCGACATTTCATCTTATTTATCTTTGGACTCAATAAATGGTAGTGATAGTTTGACATGTATCAATCGAATTAATGTGTATATAAATTTTAAGATGGCATTGAAGTTGAGAAGTGTCTAGCCAAATCAAGGATGTCCTCGGCTAAGGGATTGACTCGGAAACTGGACCTCTTAGAGCAAGCAGAGGAACAGTATTACAGGAAACAAGATTCTGTGAACGGGTATTGTGAAAAAATGTATGCACTGACATATTAATTTTCAACTGGTCTTTCTTCTGAATTGTTCATTTATAGGCTGGCAAGGCTGACAAGAATTTGATATCTGGGTCTTTGAGAGAATCAAGCAAGCAGAGGTTGCATAATGCTTTAAAAGAGACACAGTTGCGGCTTAACTTAACGTATGAATATATGATGTTTCTTTTAGTTTGTTCAGTGCTCTTTAAATAACGGAGTTATGTGATTTACTCATCAATATTAAGATTTGTGGGCACGTTCAATTATTTTGCCTCAAACCGTACGAAACTAGATATTTTTTCCAGTTAAATCATCTGGTATTACATACAACACATTTCTTACGAATATTAATTTCATAATGCTTCAGTCATTCATAATACTTGATTACATGTCATGTTTTTACTGAATGGCATTCCTCTTGCAGGCTGGAGTTGGAAACATCAGCAAATTATCTTGAAAATGAATGCTACAAAAAGTATGGCAAGACTGGGAAATCATTCTACTACTCTCAAGTGGCAAGTACAGTGAGGTGGTTATCTTCAGCAACAAAGGCATCTGATATAGTAAATAGGCTATCGCCAGTTACCAAAACATGCTCACCAGAATCATCAGCAGCAGAGTCATTAGGTATCAATTCTGACAAACCGACGAAAACTGAAAGCAGTAGCAATCACACATCCAAGTCATGTGATGAGCTTCCTGCATCTACTTATACGGAGGACAGTGCTCCCCTGAAGCTTCCTCCTATCCCATCTTTTGCAGAATTTGTGAACATAAATCATTCAAAGAGCAGTCAATCAAGTTCCTACTCAAAAGCCAGGGATGATTCCCCTAGTTGTGATGGTCCAGGCCTTGGGAAGAAAGCTCGACTCAACTAGATCAATTGTCTTTTCAGTTTTCACCAATGTATGCATTTTATACAGGGATAACGGTGAAACTTATTTTAGAACATGTTGTTGAAGATGGTGTGTGAACAATGGCCTCGAGTAGTCAATAAATGCAACGAATTCATGCATTTTCCACTAGTATATAAAAATCTGATTATTGCCTTCAAGTTGAAGCAGTTCAATGATCGCATTATTAGCATCTGCAATTTAAGTTCGTCCAAGTTATTTCCTCATTACTCTAACCATGTTTGCAGCTAAAAATATTCCATCATAATGAAATGAAAACGGTCGCAATGCCTCTTAAAACGTCAACATCCAACACACTGGAGAGCCTTTTTCACAGCAAACCCTTACACCGGACACTCTATAATTTATCCAACACTAGACGTTGCTAGGGTTACAAGCATTCACTTAAATCAGCCATGTCTGCTCCAACAGGGTAAGTTCAGCACGACTTAAAGGTTAGCACACCACTCAATTGCCAAATTCATTCCAAGAAAAAGCAACAGGACTCTTGACTTGATGTTTAGTGTCGCTCCAAGTGATGGATCCAAAGAGCGGTACAGCCATCTGGGATGCAGCTTTGCTCGACACAAATGTCACTGTGTACCTCAATTTGTCACCCACATTTTTGAATTCCAGCTTAGCAGGCTTCACAGTTGCTGTAATGGATGATGGCACATCCACTGTCACTTGATACACAGATCCTGCAGTTCCAACATTGGTCAATGTTCTGGTGTATCTGGCGATCCTCTTTGTCCCAAAAAGGATTGAGAATGACGGGTAATTCAGCTGCCCTGGGTCAGAGAATTTCTTGCCACATGTCACATTCCGTTTCACTATAGTTTGCAGTTGCTGGCGTGTGTAAATTGAGCACAAGAAATTGACATAGTCATCGGGGGAGGCATCATACACAAGACCAGGAGATAGTGCTTTCTGTGGATCAACATGTCCTGAACCATGAGCCCATGGGGTAGACAATTGTCCACCAGAAGCATCGCGCAATGGGGAGTTAGTGTTATCTAGTGTATAGGCTGTAGTCATGAGAGCTGATTTGATAGCACTTGGGCTCCAATCAGGATGAGCAGCTTTCACTAGGGCTGCTAGACCACTGATATGTGGACAAGACATAGAAGTGCCTGCAGATAATTTTAAACCATTGGTTACTGAGGTTCCCAGTTTTTCAGTCATCAAAACATAAGCTATAACTTGATTAAAGCCTCAAGACTGCTTGCCAAGCTTGACTAATTAATAATTTATGAAAAAATTATGAGTAGAAACTCAAAAGATCAGCATGTGGCCTAAGCTTTAGACAGAATTTATACCAAATTACAGTGCTTCTCATCACAAGATACCAAATTTAGAAAATATGTCCCCTTACTCCCAACTGTCCAGTCTTCATTACACTAGCATTCATAATAAAACAGAAAACATGGTACCCTATAAATAGGTCGTCATCTCACCGTTAGTGCATGTTTAATTTCCAGATAGGATAAATAACAAAGGCAGTTAAATATGCAGGGCATGAAAATATATCACACCAAAGGCTTATCAACATCAATTTCATATGGAATACCTACACTAAAACATCATGCAAGAACTTCATCTCAACAACTCCAAACCATAAACATATTTCTGAAACCATATGCAGCATATCTATCAGCATTTTAATTCTGAACTACGAAAATTCTAAAACAAGTATTTGCATCCAATATGAAAGGAACTAATATAGTAAAGAATTAACAATTACCTGACAAGATGTTAAACTTGGTCTTTCTAGCATCCTTCTCATTTCCACTTGGTCCGATAGCTTGGGACCATGCAGCCAAGATATTAACTCCAGGACCAATTATATCCGGTTTCAGAATCTGTGGTGTCACCATGTTTGGCCCTCTGGAACTAAAAGCTGCAACAATGGGCGATGGTCGCACATTCAACACTGTTCCCCCAAAGCTCAACAAAGCTGTAGGATTCTTCTCAGCCCTCACATAAACTCTAATCATATCCCCAACCTTCTTCCCCACGGCAACAGCTGGCAACAAATGACTATCCGCCACAAGCTCCTCCCCGCTCACTGCAGTGTTTGCCAATATCATACCAACACCTCCTGCATCCCGCACAACCTGACCCTTCTCCACTCTTGCATTAATCCCCCTGTCACATAACACAACTTTCCCACGCACAGTGGCAGGATTAAGCGAACCAGGTAAACACAAATTACCAGAACTGTTCCCTCTATCGTACACTAGAGGCACTGCCTTGCTCCCCATCCCATTTCCACTATACAGTGAAACACCTGCATACTTCTTCGCACCAAGAGTTGCGAAAGCCGGAAAATCTCTGTCAAGCGTCCCTGCACCAACAGTCATAATCCACGGCGCAACATTCGCAAGGGAAGACTTCATCGGCCCACTGTTCCCAGCAGAACACGATACAAAAATCCCCCTTTCCATTGCCGCAAAAGCTCCAATAGCAATAGTATCTCTATAATAAGGTCCAGAACCTCCGCCAAGCGAAAGAGACAACACATTCACACCATCAAGTATCGCTCTATCAATCCCAGCAAGTATATCCGATCCAAAACATCCAGAAGTCCAACACACCTTATAAGTAGCCACACGCGCGTTCATAGCCATACCACGCGCCGTCCCACTCGCGTAACCTAACAAACTCGCATTCGCCACGCGCGATCCCGCCGCAGTACTCGACGTATGCGTTCCATGTCCATCACTATCTCTCGCCGATTCGATCTCTTTCTTCGTCTTCGTGAAGCTTCCACCAGACGCCATATGAAATCCCTTAGAGAAGCTTCTAGCGCCAATCAACTTTTTATTACAAACTTTCGGGTCGAAATCCGGTCCAGATTCACACTCTCCACGCCACCGTGACGGAATCTCCGGCATCCCTAAGTCATTATAGCTCTCCGACTCCGGCCAGACTCCGGTGTCCAGAACGCCGATGATTACATCTTGAGTAGCGCTGTTCAGATCTTCCGTACCGTGGCCTTCCCAAAGTCCAGTTTGAACATCTAAACCGAGAAACTCCGGCGTACGAGTGGTGTGGAGTTGATAAACTTCATCCTCGTAAACTCCCAAAACGTCGTCGGATTGGCGTAGCGACTCAGCTTGGTCAGGATCGAGTGCTGCAGCGAATCCGTGATACGCAGCGTCGTATGTGTAGAGAATGGAATTAGCAGGAGATTCGAGCGAGTTTAGAGATTGAAGTGATGACGTGTACCAGTCGAAGTGAGTGTCGAAGGATTGAGGCTTGGGTTGCGGTTTCATGTGGACGATGTAGGTTTGTTTAGCGGTAACTGTAAGGAAGTTGAGGAGGAGGATGATGGCGGAGACGGCGAGCGTCGAGGAAGCCATGACGGCGAGATCGAGGAAGGGGTTGGAGGCTGCCGGAGGAGAGAGGGAGGGAGTGGTGGTGGAGGAAATGTGGGGAGTGGGAGTGATGCCGTTTTATAAGTGATGAGGTTTGGATTTTGTTAGTGCCATTAGATTTTTTTTGATGAAATTAATGCCATTAGATTAGAATTTGTTGTTTTGTATTTTGAATTAATGGTTGGAATGGAAATTGGGGTAAATGTAAATGTCATAAATGCCCCTGCTCATTTTATTGAACTCATTTATGAAAATAAAATATTTGAAAGGTAGGAGTAGTGTTCTAATGTTCATGTTCTTGATTCGCTTAGGTTTGAGTCGTATTGGACGCACCATTTCTCACAATTTTGCAGATGCTTGAGGAGGCTCTAGGGGTTCACTCGCACGATCTCGTAAACTATCTTAAATGCTTTTAAAAAAAATTAGTGAAAAAATTATTATTTGTTATAACCGAATATAACTGATAATTTTTATAAGCAATTTAAACGATGGATTAATCTTAAAATGTATTGTTTGATGCAGAAAAGGAGTGCGACTTGAGTACTGTAACTGCAATGATTGAAACATGCGGGGCCTCGATGTAAGAAAAGTGATTTTAAAAGATGGAATTCGGTAGATGAATTGGTGTAGGAAATGTCGTTATGTTGAAATGCTAAATTGATGAGAGTGGAAGTGTGATTGAAGTGCTCAACTTATGTCCCATGTTAACCTTTGTATCTTCTAGTATCATCACTAAAAATTGATTTTTCTCGATAGCTGTTATCTATTCTAATCAGTTGAAGTTATAATAATGAAAAATATATATATTCAATTATCGATAAGTATCAAGTACGCATGTGTCTTTCGTTCACATGAGTGATGACGAGAACTAACTCTACATCCAAACTGCAACAACAAGGAAGACAAACAACTTGGTGCAATGAGTTAACCAGATCTAATAGAATACTACTTTACAGTGTTTGGCAATTTACTTACTACTACGAAATCAAAATGCTACAGTTGTGGATATGACATTGGGAGGAGGAATAAGGAGGTGTTTATTTATTGAGATGGGTGCTGATTGCTAGACACTTCGGTTGAGTTGGTATTGAATCCCCCAATCAAGTGTGAATGAGTGCCTGCCAGGCCAGGAGAGGTACTGTATAGTAGCTGCTGCCGCTATAGCTATCTTTGACCACTGCTTCCCATTCAAAAATACGTACTTACTGTATTAAATAGGAGTAAGTTGTTAGAGCAACTCCAATGATAAAATGTATAATGATCATGTAAAATAAAGTATAATATTGATTATGTATAATTTAGATAATGAATAGGGCATTGTGCTACAATGGGAACATGCATAATGCTTATGTATAATATAAAAAAGTATTTATAAACTTATTAGTCCATATGCAATCAAATATATTAACATTCATGTTAGAAAAACAAATGAAAAGTAAAGTAATAATGAATGAATAGTGATATAGAGAATGGGAAGAGAGTTGTAAATTTGAAGAATGGTTAGCAAATTCTCTAAAATTTTATAGATATAGATGATAGCATTGGAGAAGAGAATTTGTAGATGGTTATGTATATTGGGTGCCAACTAGATCTTTTTTGCATAATAAGCATTTTAGATGATGCCATTGGAGATGCTCTTACACATTTATTTCGAGTTGCAATTTGTAATGGTCCAAAAAATTAGAGATTATAATTAGGTCTAATAATCAAATGGACGACATGTTTTAAGACAATTAATTAATCAAAATCAACAACAATGTTACGTATTATTAGGTTGCTGTCCAGTCCAGAACATGATTATTAGCCATTTTGAATAATTGAAACATGTGCAGTGAAGGTGCAAATGCTGAATAGGACAAAGCAGCAGCTCATGTCGTACAGTTTATGTAGTTTGATTGATATGCAGCGTGGCGTTCCGTTGATGGTGCCGAAATTGACCACAATAAGCTATCAGAAATCCTTTTTGTTTTGCTTTCATTAACCGACTCTCATTATTGACACTATAATTGTATATGTCGGCCTTAGTGATAAATAATGTTTCCATGGTATACTTTATCAAAATGGCGTAGTTTTTGTTTTTAATAACGTAAAAACGATGTCATTTAACACCGAATTTCAATCCTTTGCTTTGGTTGTTGCATGGAGAATACGAATATGTGAAACAACAAAATCATTTATACGAAAGTAAATAAAATATACAAACGTGGGCGGTGCTATGAAAGTAGTAATAGCATTTGAAAGTGGGAAAGCAAAGACTAAAGTCAGCATCGAATGTAACAGCAAAGGAGGGACCATTTTTCAATCAAAGTTACCGTTGCTTAGATGTTAAGTTACACCAAACTAACGGCTACTTCTTATAAATGTGCATGCGTTGGTTGCGTCATTGCTGAAATTGGACTGATACCAACTAGTCAATATAAATGGAGGATTCGATGCCGTACAGCTATTTGTAACGAATTGAAACGGGTCATATAATGAAGTAAGTTAAATCTGTTGGGAGTACTAGTCAGAACTCGTTATATGTTGCATGAAATTTCATTCTAAATGGAGGGACTGTAGCTCTAAATTGAACAATACTAAAGTGATAGTGCGCAAAGAAAATGGTTATCGTATCTCATTGTATAATCAAAATAAGTTAAATTCAATAAAGGGTAGAGATGCATAATAGTATCTAAAAGTGTGACAGCTAGCTAAAGTTTGAGCATATGGATTCACAGTCATCATTATGTAGATGATTTATTCAACCATCTTCATAATGTGAATAGCTTGCAGCTCTTCAGTGCTTCCCTTTTGATTTTGATATTTATGCATTTAGCTTTTTTAAGTCACCTCATGATCATGCTGACATTCTTGTTGTTCAGCTCCAAAATCTAATACTCGTATCTCATGTAGGAGTAATACTGTATGATTTATTTAAAGCATTCTGCAAAGTAACTGTCAGGTATGCCTCATTTTGTATTCGTATTTCAAAGGTATTTAGATGATTTCATGAATCGATTTTTTCTTTTTAATTACCCATCTAAAACAAACACTTGCTCCAAATTATCGCATTTAAAATACAGAGAAACATACAAGAAGAAGTGTAAGAGTTCTAACGATGATGATACTTTCTATGCAGCTGATGAATAAAAACCAAAACAAATATTGCACAAAAACTTGATCCTTTCTTAGTCTTGTAATATTGAAACAACATGCCACTATATAAAGTTACTACTAATCAAAATAACTTGAGGCCGAGGCGTCTATAACCTGTGCAGAATGCTACAAGTATTTTTGAAGCCAACTGACCAGATATACCCAGTGCAGTTCATAAATTATGATGTCCTTCTTAAAGTGAAGGCATGTTGACCTCAGGGAGTGATATTGGCTATTAAGCAGCTGGTACTTTTTTACCGTCTTCGATAAAAAAGATGGCAGCTTCTGGAACCTGAACATTCAAGAGAATATATCAAATAAGTTGCAATGGATGCATTTCATGTTGACCTCAGTATTAATGCACATTGATTTGTAAGGCAAGGATCTTACATCTGGCCATGTGTCAGTAATAAACTCCACGACATCATATGCAATATCACCCTGCACGTCAATGTGTTCCTTCTCAGTTGGTCCCTGCAAACATAATTTGAGATTTCAAGCAAACAGAACTTGAAAATTCAAGCAAACAGAAATTGAGAACTCAAGCAAACAGAAAGAGCACTCGAGTGTATGAAAGGAAAATGATTTAAGCTACCTTGACCACAGAGGCTCCAGTAGCAAACTTCTTTCCTAGCTTCTTAGAGGCATCGCTAAGTTTCACACCTGTTTATTTGTTTCATTCAGAATAGAGAAAATTATTATGTAACTGATTATATTATATGTAGGAAGATGGAAAGACCAAGAATCAGTTTTTTACCAAAGAGTTCAAGCCCTTTCACTGAGGTGATGCATTTACGTCGGTTTCGTATCGACTTCTCAATAATGACTTCTTGTTTGTCCTGCATAAAATTTAATAAAAATTACAATCATCAATAATGACAAAAAGTTAAAACAATGTGAAGTATCAGTTGCTATAACACAACCGATTTGCATATTGTTGTGATTTTCACTTAAGATACACACTGGTCAATATTTATGTAACATAAGAAACTCCAGCAGATTGAGAATCCATGTATCACACTAATGAGTCACACAACAAAATGGTTCACATGTAATTAGGTAATGAGTCAAAGTGGTAGGAAAGACCTCTCAGATGGATGTCATATACAAGGGTAACAAAATGGAATACAGTTTAGAATTCAGTAGAACACCAAAAATTCTTGAAGACACGGATAATGAGGTTGGAGGAAAGCTTACTTTCTTTTTCACCTTTCCACCTGGTAGGCGCTTCACTTCTTCTTGCTTTCCACCTGGCGCTGAACCTGAAGGAAAATGAAGTGAATATTAAATGCAAATAGACTGAATAACTGTTCATTGTTACACATGGTATTACTGAACCTCACAACATGAGAAACAACACACAACATTCACGCGCAAGCTGGCACTGCGTTCGGAGGTGTTTTGCAAAAAATATAGCATCATTCGTCATTGTAGAGTCAAACTAATAGTTATATAACATTTAAAAAACTCCTCACAATACAAGTGAATTCTCTAAAACTTTTGTCCTACTCGAAATTATACAAGTGAATTCAATAAGCTCAAGTAATTTTCCCTTTAATCATATTCAAAAGTTATTTCCTTGACATGCAAAAAACTTACTTGAAACGTACAAGCTCCATCAAACTTGAGCATTAAATGTTAACGTAACGAAACATAGGGGATGCTCAATAAAAGCAAGAAATCTAAGCCACCAAAATACAACACATAACACACTATACAAGAGAACCAGATAGCATACTATGCACACATTCACAATACTCAATAGAGACATATTAATCATCTCGTGCAACACATGAAAAACAAAGACCTAAAGAAAAGCTTGCTAATAAAACCTACCGGACGGTGACGCACTCTTTCCATCTGCCGATATCTTAGTAGACTCAAGCTGATTAGCTAATTGATCACCTTCTTTTCCATCACCTCCTGCACACATAAATTATAAATACATAAAAATCACAACTTCCGGCCTCCTAAATTTAAGTTTCATCACAATCACAATCACACAAAAAATAAATTTCAATGCAATTAATAATTAGGAAACCTTTAAGGAGATCTGGATACAGTTCCGGGGCGTTCTGAATCAACCAGGGTTTACACTTCTCGAAATCCGGTCCAAATTCACAATACTCAGCCGGTAAACTGCAGACTTCGCAGTACAGAACTTTCACCGGTTTAGGCTTCTCTGCCATGTCTGTCCTTTTCTCTCTCGATTTCCCACCGCTCTCCGCCGATTCCTCTCTTTCCGATTCAATCGGTCCGCGGAGACGAAATCATTCTCTGCTTTCGTTGGGCCTTGTCCCAATAGCCCATACTTCGGCCCAAAGTTGGAGATACAATTGCTACTTCAATCTGATTGGGATTCCACTTTGTACGTCGTTACTTTTTAATTAATATATTTATTGGTAATTATTTATATTAAGTTATAAAAATATTTCACAATTTCTATTAAATAAAACTGCTTACTTCCACGTTTTACATAAATCAACGGTCAGGATTTAATCAAAGGGAGTCTCCAAAACGCAGTCAAAATCGGCGAGGCCTGGACCGGAGATCGTACACAAGTTTAAGCGCAGATCTGTATCATCTTCCGTCGCGATCTCGAACTAAATGGTGCGGCTACGTCTCTCTCGATCTCGCAATCTGATTCTGATTGAGCTTCGTCTTTATTGATGTGTAATAGTTTTACCTATCGATGTGTTGCTTATAGGCGAAGCCTGTTACGAGCCCAGTCCCGGCGCGTGGTATCCAACCCTAGCTGTCATCATGCTTGCAGTTGGTCTTACTGTCACTGCATCCTTTTTCATGTAACTACTCATTTCATCCTATTTTTGATACATTATTTTAAATCATCATCCTGCTGTGTTAGGGAATCCGTTTGGAATCCAATGTATTTCCTTTGATTATCATGATGATGAGTCTTTTGATTTGTGAATTTTTGGAAAATTTTAAGACTTGCTTGATATTATATCGACGTTTAAAGGTTAATTATTAGGATTCTGAAAGAAGAAAATGAAAATGGCACTGCCATTCCATTCTTAATGTATAGAGAGATGTGGTATTTATATTCCATACCTTGGATGGACATTGCGACTCTCTACTCTCTAGCCCTGTGCTTTTATTGATATGTGGTTTTTGATTTCACGTAGGCTTGACTGTGCTTTATTTTTTCGAATGAACTTGATATTGAAGACTCTGTATGAGTTTAGATTCTAAACAGCATTTGTTTGTGGCTGTAAATATTTTTCATATTTTCTACCCCTTGAGTATATTGTATTTCCGTTTGACTTATTGGAAATCACATCCAATTCCAAACGTTTTGAATTTCTGTTTGATGATGGAATGTTTAATAATAAATTCCACGTAGACATTTCGGTAGTCTTTATATGACAGAGTTACACGTACATTTAAGGTTTTGGAAAAGACCGAAGTCTTTTTGGATTCTTTTCCACTCATCTTCTACTTTTAACCCCATTTTTTCTTCGCTTGGTAGTTACGAGGCTACAGCCACTAGGAAAAGCCGAAGTCTTCACAAGGAGCTAATTACAGGAGCTGTAGCATCAGTCTTCTTGGTATATATCCCTGCCTTCTCAAACTACATATCATTTTCAGAGATAAAATTTCAGTTCAGTTATTAACACATCAGGCTTGACTAG
The DNA here is from genome assembly GCA_006409495.1 of Sedum album. Lineage (NCBI taxonomy): Eukaryota > Viridiplantae > Streptophyta > Magnoliopsida > Saxifragales > Crassulaceae > Sedum > Sedum album. The sequence goes on from QZGG01000694.1 coordinate 96,171, forward strand.
AAGCTTTGACTTTCTTCTGATGCAGGGTTTTGGATCCTTGTTTTTGCTGCTCGCAAGTGGAGTTTATGTTTGATGTTATGTAACCATGTGTATCTTTTGAAACCATTGACAGTTAAAGAGCTATCTAGAGGGCTCATTCCCACATGACATATGATGTTTTGACATTGTCAACAAATTTTCGGTAGTTTTATAACGTGAACTACATAATAGAATTAACCGCGGTCTTCACATTAGTTAATTTTTTCAACCTTTTGTGGGCATGTATTTGTGTGAATTCAGGTGACATATGGCGGTTACCAAGTGCTTAACTCTAACTTGAATCTTTATGTTCTGTCAAGTCAGGAAGGAGTTTGCTGTATTTTGTGATTTTGTGATATGTTATTGTTTATTATTCAGGATATGTGACCAATCATTCAAAATATTAGAAAAACAGATTCTCTGTTTGGTTTTTTATTTCTACATACATATAAGTGATATGTACACATCACTGAGTCATGGTTGAGAACTTACAAGACCATCAAATCAACAAATGGTATGAAAACTGAACTAGCTTCTCAAAAGCCGATCAACAATGCATATACTCAAAACCTCTAGATGCTCTAATATACCATCACCTGCACTGTGACATCAAACAGGGTCTAAGACTGAAGAGAAGAAGGGCTACGTTTGCTAGTTACTACAATCACTGCATCTTCTCTGGATGGAACTCTTAAGGATGATTTCATGGTGTCATATACTGTGAAACCAATTGCCACTGATGGCACAACCTGGGGTATATAAGATGCAATATTTAAAATACTGTTAACCTAGCAGCGTCAATTTAGTATATAATTATTAGTAGAGTCTAACCCTCAAATAATTGATACTCAGCCCTGAAAATAATTGTCTCCAGCCCTGGTGTCGAAGGATCGTCGTAAGGCTTTCCATGGTTCCTTTGAGTTCTGCATGATTAGATGCAGACAGATGCTCAACCTGCAAATATTACATTTAGTAAAAATGCTGACTATTAAGCTTGGAAATAGTGATTGAGTTAGTTTTGTATAAAGTAACTTACCTGCATCTGACGTCTGACTACATCAAGAGGGTAAGTGAATGTCTGACCCAATAATCCTGCAACTGATCCACATACTAATTTCACTGTTATATCCTTTTTATGTTCCTTTGGGACGTGCCGTTTCATCTCCTCATAGAAGTAGAATTTAAGGCCGGAATATGGGAAAATTCCATAGAGGGATGGAGCTGGCAAGAGAGCATTCATTTGTTGGATACAAATAAAATCAAGTCCCTAGATTACGATACCAATGTTGATTATTCAGAAGCTTGCATACCAACACCACGGTAAAGACCTCGAAGTCCAGACTCTCTGAAGGTCTTTGAAAAACAATCACGAATACCTTTATAAAATAGTTCACTGTAAGCTAGACCTTTCATGGCCATTTTTTTCGGCCCAACAATCTGCATTAATCAAACAAATACAATGGACAGACACCAGCATAAGAAGAGATGGTTTCAAGTTAAACATCAGCAGCAGCTATATTCACTAACAACTAAACATTAATATTGAATTCTAACCTGATATGCCAATTTGGTCCGAACTAAATCAAGTGGATAAGTAAAAATCACAGCTGTTCCCCCAGCAAATGATCCGGCAACCAAATCAAGTACAGGACCTCTTCCGAAACCAGGAAAATTGTCAATAATCCAACGCCGGTATTCTTCATAAGTCATATAATGAAGTGCAGCATATGGAACTATTCTGGCTACACTAGCTCCGTTTCCCCTTCCAACAAAACAACTTGAAAATCAGATCCCACACAAGCCGCATTCACAAATGCTGGAAAAAATGTAACCAAGACGTGAATAAAAATACAAACCTGTAAAACCCTTGAACTCCTTCGGTTTTTGCGATCTTTTTGAAAGAACCCAAGAGCCCCACGCTTTGAAATTCAGCTCTTCTAGTCTGTCACCACAAATTAAAATATCAGAACTCATCCCAACCAATAATGCACCGACAACTACCAAAACCTTTACACACTCTCCTAAAACAAAGTTGTAGATCGGAGTCGCCTGACTGTCGATCGGAGAAAGCGTGCTCGGCGCTGCTCGAATTGAAAAGCGACGAGATGTAAAATTGGAAAAGGAAAATTCTATTGATCTCATACACTGGATACATATATATACACTTTACTCAAACGACAACGTTTCACTCATTGCCTCTATTTGCTCCTGTGACTAATAACTCAAACAATACCAACTGTACATTTCACATATCAGTAGCTTTAATACCCCCCGTCAAGCTGCAGAGTGCAGAAAATTCGAAACTCCAAGCTTGGAATAGAGATAGATGAGCTGGTCACACGGCAATGCCTTTGTAAAAAGATCGGCAGGCTGATCATAAGTACTCACGTGAACTGGTGAAACAAACTTGGATATCACATGAGATCGCACTAAATGACAATCAATTTCCACATGCTTCGTTCTTTCGTGAAAGACCGGGTTATGAGCTATATGGATTGCTGCAACGTTGTCACATATCAAAGGAATCGGACGAGGCACAGACACACGCATATCGGCCAGCAACCTGACTAACCACACAAGTTCACAACACGTAGACGCCATAGACCTGTATTCAGACTCGGCTGAGGACCTGGAAACGACATGCTGCTTTTTCGTTTTCCAAGTAATAACAGACTGACCCAATAAAACACAGAACCCTGAAATTGATCTCCGAGTAACCGGGCATGCTGCCCAATCCGCATCGCAAAATGCTTTGAGTTTGAACTCGGATGATGCTGAAAACAGGATACCTTGTGCAGGGGCATGTTTGATGTAGCGAAGCACTCTGTGAGCAGCCTGCAAATGTTCCTCAGTTGGTTGATGCATGAACTGACTGAGAATATGTACCGGGTACGCCAGGTCAGGCCTTGTTATAGTCAGGTAAATAAGTTTCCCAACCAATCGACGATAGTGTAGAGGATCTGAAAGTTTGGGAGCTGCTGAAATGCCCAATCTATGTTTCTGATCCATTGGCGTTTTCACTGGTTTACAATCAAGAAAGCCATGGTCTTCCAGAAGCTCCAGTGCATACTTTCGTTGATTGAGAAAGATACCCTCAGCAGATCTGGCCACCTCCAATCCCAAGAAATACTTGAGAATCCCTAAGTCTTTTATCTGGAACTTTTGGTGAATAAAGGTCTTTACTTGATCAATAAGATGAACTGATGTTCCGGTCAGAATAACATCGTCGACATACACCAAGAGAATAATAAAATCATCCCCCTTCTCAAGCGTGAATAATGAGTAATCATTGAGACTCTTTGTAAAACCAAACTCTAACAATGCTGAGCTAAATTGCGCAAACCACTGACGCGAGGCTTGTTTCAACCCATATAAACTTTTGATAAGTCGACACACTTTCCCTTGTGCCTTCGCTTCCTTATAAAACCCCGGAGGCAATTTCATGTACACTTCTTCATCAAGTATTCCATGAAGGAACGCATTATTAACGTCAAGCTGGTATAACGGCCATCCCTTGATTGCTGCCACTGCTAACAAACATCGTACTGTGGTCATCTTTGCCACAGGTGCGAAAGTGTCTTGATAGTCCAACCCTTCGACCTGCGTAAAACCTTTCGCGACCAATCTGGCCTTATAACGCTCCACTGTCCCATCAGCTTTGTACTTGACCTTGTAGACCCACTTACAATCCACAATAGTTTTGTTTTCAGGCAAATCACTGATCACCCATGTCTGGTTAGCCTCAAGAGCTTCTATTTCTTTATGCATAGCCTCCATCCACTTCACATCTTTACTAGCCTGTGCAAAATGAGATGGTTCTCTGATAGACGAAATCTGTAATGCAAATTGTCGATGTGCAGCGGAACATTTATCATAAGAAACCACAGAATTCACTTTGTGAGGCGAAGAAAAATTTCCACTAGTAGAACAAACATAGTCCTTTTGCCATACTGGGGGAGCATGACGCCTGCTAGATCTCCTAGTTGGAACAGAATCAGGAACCACCATATCTGGCCCTGAAGCCGGCTGAACATTCTGATCATCTAAAATACGTTCTGAGTCTGGAGAAATATCAGAAGAACTCCCACTGTCTTGAATTGCCTCAACACCAACAGGAGCAATAACAGACGAATCTTCATCGAGTGCAGAATTTTCAGTTGTTGGTATTTCACAAATATTCAAATCCCAAGAATCTGCAACCACTGGGGGAACTGGTACAAATGCTCCAGATTTGTTATCTTCACCATGGTTGAATCCTTCCTTAAAAGGAAACACCGTTTCACGGAAAATAACATTCCTGCTCACAATAATTTCCCTTGACTCCAACAAATAGATCTTATAGCCTTTTTGATTGGCTGGATATCCCACAAAGACACCAGGCAAGGCCCTTGGATCAAGTTTGTCACGCAGATGAGGTATAGTGCTTGCAAAACACAAACAACCGAAAACCTTTAAATGATTAACTGGGGGCTGCTGATTAAACAAAATTTCCCAAGGAGATTTACCCTTCAAAACTGGCGATGGCAATCTGTTAATTACATGGGTTGCTGCTAATATACTTTCTCCCCAAAAGAATTTAGGAAGATTTCCTTGCATCAATAAAGCTCTGCCCACATCCAAAAGGTGTCTATGCTTCCTCTCCACCACTCCGTTTTGTTGCGGTGTATAAGGACAGCTACTTTGATGAATACAACCTGTAGATGCAAGAAATTCAGTCAATTGTCTATTAAAGAATTCACCTCCGTTATCAGTTCTGAGGACTTTAACTGATTTCCCAAACTGCGTGTTGACCATCTTCATAAAGGTCATGATCAAAAAGGTTGCCTCGGATTTCTGCTTCATGAGATAAGTCCAGGTGCCTCTGGAATAATCGTCTACCAAGGTCAAGAAATATCTCGAACCTGTCAGAGTTTCAACCCGAAAAGGTCCACACACATCCCCATGGACTAAGTCAAAAATAGCATCAACATTATGATTACTCAAAGAAAACGGAAGTCTAGATTGCTTAGCAAGTGGGCATATCATACAATCATTCCTCTGATCACTATTTCTCAGGAAAACATTTTGACGCTTCAACAACATATCAACAGTATCAAATGACGCATGTCCAAGTCTAGAATGCCATAAAGCCAACTCATCAGTATTTGACTTAACAGAAAAAGAATACTTTGAAAAAACTCCCTTTGTATGAAACAATCCATCTAAAACTTCACCAGTCTTGAGCAGTATCTTGGATGAAAGGTCCTGTATAATACAGGATGATTTATCAAAGTGAACGGAACAATCGTTGTCTGCTATCACCTTACTCACAGAAATGAGATTTACTGTAAATTCAGGCACATATAAAACATCACGTAAAATTACCCCATCACACAACTGACAATCTCCCCTGTACTTAACTTGCAAACTCTCACCATTAGGCAACTTAACAGTATAACTGCATTTCAACTCAGACAAATCCCGCAACAGGTTTGCATTGTAAGTAAAGTGACAAGTAGCGCCACTATCAATTACCCAATGTTCATTGCTTATCAATACAGTCTGAGCAAAAATTGTACCTGCCATCTGCACTTGAGGTCGTGATTGATCTGTATTTCCTGTTTTAAGTAATGAGAGCAGTTGATTCACTTGTTCATTAGTCAGCTGGGGACTTGTATTACCATCATTGTTTGGGGCACTGGCAACATTAAACGCCACTGGTTTATTTGGTTGGTCAGACTTCTGTTGATTCTTGCCTCTTCCCTTGTATCCCGGAGGATATCCAATGAGTTTGTAACAGTTTTCCTTCGAATGTCCAGTCATCTGGCAGTGTGAACAAACCATCTTGGACTTCTCTTCATTGTATCGCCTATTTGATCCTCCTCTTCCAGTGTTGTTATAACCACCTCTTGCATTGTTATTCTGACCACCATTATTGTTGCTGTACATAGCTGAAGATTCCACCAAGGTCCCTCTATTCTCTTTTCTTTGTGTTTCTTCTTGACACACCATGTCATAAACCACATCTATACTAGGCACTTGCTTCATAGCGAAGACATTAGACCTAATCACACTGTACTCCTCATTCAAGCCCATTAAGAACTTCACAACTCTATTTTCTTGCATCTCCACTTCAGTTTCCATACAACATATACAAGAACCATTCAGCGGGCACGATCTTGCTTTCTTAATAGCATCAAATTCCTCCCAGTACTTGTTCAACTTATCAAAATACTTCTCAACATCCAAATCTCCTTGAACACAGTTGCTTATCTTAGCAATCAAAACAGACTTTCTTGCCACATTAGTTCCAGAGTACCTGATTTTCAGCATATTCCAGGCTGTCATCACGTCCTTAGCACGAAGGATTTGCTCTCCAATGTTCTCTGAAACCGAGCATATGAGCCATGACATGACTATATCATTGCATCTTTGCCATTTCACCAACATCGCTGGATCACTAGGTCGCGGATACTCGCCTCTTATGAATCCCAATTGTGACCTAGCCGATAATGCTATTTCCATAGCAATTCTCCAAGAAGAGTAATTCTCCCTACCAGTCAAAACTTTCTTGACAATTGAATTGCCAGTATGAATGTCGGTGGTATTAGCACAATACGGATCTGCCACAGCATTAGGACCACCAAACGAAGCCTTGCCACTAGCGGAGTTGCTTAAAGGAGTTGAACTGACATCGCTCACCGACGCCATCGATTCAACCAAAAAAACGGATTCAATCAACCAAGATTTCGCAAGATCAATCAGTAATACTCACCGGCTACACCGTCCGGCTCTGATACCATGTAGATCGGAGTCGCCTGACTGTCGATCGGAGAAAGCGTGCTCGGCGCTGCTCGAATTGAAAAGCGACGAGATGTAAAATTGGAAAAGGAAAATTCTATTGATCTCATACACTGGATACATATATATACACTTTACTCAAACGACAACGTTTCACTCATTGCCTCTATTTGCTCCTGTGACTAATAACTCAAACAATACCAACTGTACATTTCACATATCAGTAGCTTTAATAAAAGTTGCTAAAACACACTCCAAAGTACCCAAATTCCAGCTTAAATCATTGAACAAAACGCATTCAACCGAAGTAGAATTCCGTAGAACAATACACTCTAAAAATCTAGAAACAAATAAATAAATAAATCATTTTGTGGCACAAACACAAATTCAACTAAAGCAGTGAAACCATCCAAGATGAAATTGAATCAAAATTAGAGAGACCCATTTTATACCTGAAACAAGATCTTGACACGTTCAAGTGGAGCAACAACACTTTTAGCTACACCACCAGCAACTCCTCCAGCGATCAATTCTTTAGCGAAAAGAGGGATGTTGTCAACAACCCCATTATTATTACTACTAATCTTCTCATCCATACTCTTCTTCTTCTCCATAACGGCGCCGCCGTCGACGCTTTGCTGGAATTATAATACTGATGATCAGAGGAAGGAAAGCGATAGTAAAGATGCTTCTTTTTGATCGCGTATTTTTATATTAAATTATCAAAAAAGTGGTACAGTTTTTGGAAGGGTAGGAGGGTAGGTGGTGGATGCAAAGTCAGAGGCGTAGGCTGTTGCTGGATGCTGCAGCTCCTGGGGATCCAATTGGGTTTTGGCTGTCAGCTCTTTACTTTTGTTAATGTTTTAACCAATGTCTGATTTTATTATTAATGTTCAAGGATTCACTTTGGACTTTGAATATGAACTATTAGATAAATGGGCCGACGACGAGGTTAATACGGCCCAATTGAAACTAGGGTTTCCATATGATTTCGTGATTTGTCCCGCATCATTCAGCTAACTGCGACTCACCGTTCGCGCCTCCGTCCGACGATCTCCAGGTCACTCTCCACCTATCTAGGTTTTTCATTCCTAAAATCCGTACCACTAATCGTCTTACGTAATTTTATTCACTGCAGGTGATTTCTCGGAAGCTAAAATGGTGGAGAAGACTAAGGGAAGAAAGGAGGAGGTCGTCACCAGAGAGTACACAATCAACCTCCACAAGCGTCTACATGGCTGGTAATGTATCTCAATATCAGTAATTGTACAGATCTTGCAGATTCTCATTTTTTATGTATAAAGCAGACTGGCAGTTGTATTTTCAGCATAAATTTTATTTAGATTCATGACTCCATTTAGACACTCGATTAATTGTTGTTACCAGCACTATCGAACAAAGTGCAGTGTAATTATTAATTTTTATTGAAGTGTTATCATTTGAATGCAAGAACATTTTTTGTGATCAGAACTTTGCAGTATTCTTGACGTTACGTGTTTGAATTTTTTCTTGTTTGATGAGCAGATTTTATGATGTCATGTTATTAACTTGGTTGGAATATGCTTGGTTTTTATTTTGAAATGCAGCACATTTAAGAAGAAGGCGCCAAATGCCATTAAGGAGATTAGGAAGTTTGCTCAGAAGGCTATGGGAACTAAGGATGTGAGAGTAGATGTGAAGCTCAACAAACAGATATGGAGTAAAGGTATTCGTAGCGTTCCAAGAAGAGTTAGGGTGCGCATTGCTAGGAAGAGAAACGATGACGAAGATGCTAAGGAAGAGCTTTACTCTCTTGTCACTGTTGCTGAGGTTCCAGCTGAAGGATTGAGTGGCTTGGGAACAAAGGTTATCGAAGAGGATGATTAGATGAACTTTGTTTCAGTTTGAGATTATTTTTGCTCTTCACTTTTTTCTATCAATCTCAAAACAATTTGTTCTTGTTTGGCTCTTCCGACTTTGTTTCTTTGAATCTGTCGGCATGACCATTCCTTCAGCTGTTTGTTTTGAATCTATTTGCAACTTGCAAGCCTCAACATATGTTTTTGCTTGGCATAACTCACTTGGCAGTTTGGAATTTGGACATATTTTAATCTAACATATAATATTTAATCTTGTAAAACTCAACCTTTAAATTTTTTTGCAAATTTAATCACGCTTTTAATAAAAACTAGGTATTGACCCGCGCTGTGTGCGGGGTGATGGATTTAATGAAATGTATTTTTATATAATTAATTGAAAATACAAGACAGCCAATCAGAAAACTATATAATCATTAAATATTTCCGAATCTATAATATTCTGTATTCGACACATGCTGTCAAAATATTTACATGAAATATTTGATTATAATCATTTCTATAGTTGACAATAGTATTAAATATTTGATGATGCTGCTAGAATATTTACACGAATTATTTTCCATGTGTTAAATATTTTTATTCCAATTTCAATGATTCTCATTAAATATTATTATTATTCAAAAAAGCCAGCCAATTAGAAAAAAAGGAAAAAAATTTAAAATTCTAAAAAAATGACACATAAGCCAAATTGTTTACACGACGACACGTGTTAAATTATACATCCCTTTTAATATATATGATTATCATTCCAATCAACTAATAAAACGCCGTCGTTTGATTAGATCGGTTCCAGATGAGAATCAAAATCGAATTGACGACAAAGAACTTTCTACAACCCTAAATTCACGTCCGAACCAAAACCTCCGCCTTCAAAAGTTATCGCGATGTCTCGGACGGTAAAGCAGCCGGTTGGTCAGAAGAGACTTACAAACGTTGCAGTGGTTCGTCTCAAGAAGCAAGGAAATCGCTTCGAAGTAGCCTGTTACAAAAACAAGGTCCTTTCTTGGCGCACCGGGGTGTACGTTATCAATCTCTTATAAATATTTATCTTTTTTAGTTTTTTCCATGTATTTATTGCTTGTTTGAATAAACTGGACGCTGTTTGGTGCGTATGGATATGTTTCCACAACAGTGAGAAAGATTTAGATGAAGTGTTGCAGTCACAAACTGTGTATACAAATGTTTCCAAAGGAGTTCTTGCGAAGTCGAAGGATTTGATTGCTGCATTTGGTACGGATGATCAAAATAAGATTTGTTTAGAGGTAACTAACTAATTAGCTTTGTTTGAAAATGATTTTGGTTGAATTGAATTTTTAGTAACGATTAATGTGATCTATGTATCATGTGTCGTGGTAGATTCTGGAGAAAGGAGAGCTTCAGGTTGCTGGGAAAGAAAGAGAATCACAGTTGTCTAGTCAGTTCCGTGATATTGCAACTATAGTAATGCAGAAGACAATAAATCCTGAAACTAAACGTCCTTATACCATTAGCATGATTGAACGGTTAATGCATGAAATTCATTATGCAGTTGACCCTGGTAGCAACTCAAAGAAGCAAGTGAGTTGATCTTTCTTAAATTAATTGGTTTAGAGAATCGGGTTGGATTGACATCGTTTCTTTTTTCTATGTATGCCTGGGTGATTCAAGTGAATGATTTTCATTTTTGTTGCAATAGTTTTTTCAAACTGATCTTGCTGCTTAAATCTATTTGTGCTAAATGGTACTTGATTATTCCCTCTGGAAATGCATACGTTTAGTTTAATAGTGTTAAAGAGCGCGTGCTGCGTGCTGCGTGCTGCCTACACTTAAATAAAATGTCGTTTATTATTGGACTAATCTTTCCTTTTAGGCTTTGGAAGTTATTCGTAAGCTTCAGATGAAGTTTCCCATTAAGAGGTCACCGATGAGGCTACGAGTGTTTGTTCCCCCAGAAAACTTATCATCTTTATCAGAGAAGCTTGATTCCTGGAATTCTGATTTAGTATCCAAAGGTGAATCTGGAAGTGAAATCTCGTTGGTTAGTACTCCATTCACTATTTATTATTGTTGGCCAATTAATTTTGATTTACGAGATATCCAATGAAGTATAACAAGCTTTATGAAGAAATTTTTTTGGTGACATCTGCCATCTGGTTTCTAATAATAAATTGTGCAAAATTAGTTGTGTACGGAGCATTGCACCATATAATGTTCTTCATTCCTATCATTAGTCTGAGTGGTTGCTAGTGCTTATCTTTCACTTAGTGAGAGTAAAATGTTATCTAGACAAGCAAACACTGGTGAATGACTATGCATTTTGTATGTTGTTTTTTCCTCTTTTCTCTTTAGAATCTCCGCACTTCCCACCTTGGCTGTGTCTTTGAATGACCTTCTAACTTTTCTAACTGCATGCCCAGCTGCCTGAATTACTGTTTGTTTTAAATTACAGTCATAGGTTTAAGAAATAGCTACCCTCAGTTCCTACTTTTCCCTTTCTGAATTAGTTCAACACTCATTAAAGAAAGGAATAATAATAAAGTCACCATGTCTCCCTTATGTCTTTTTGTAACTTGTAGTCTCGCATATATTGAGTTGAATGATTTAACTGGAATCGTATATGTAATTGTAAGGTGACATTTACTGATGTTTTTCTGATAATCTGAAATACGAGCTGACCTAAAAATACCACGTGGACGGAAGTATTATATATTTTCTCAGATGTTTTCTTAAGTCAGTTCTCAGTTTCTTTTAGTTATCCAGGTTTGTGAGCTGGATCCCAGTGTATTTCGGGATTGTGATGCCTTGGTGAGGAGTCTAAAGGGACGGTTAGAGATTCTTGCAGTTTCAGTGCATGAGGATACAGATACACAAGTTGATCAGTATGACGAGGATGAGCATGCAGATGCACAGACAAGTCTGGCCAAAGAGAGTTTTGACAATGTGATTCAATTGAGTGAGAGAATTGAAAAACAGCCCATCATCCCCAAGACAGAAGGAGAAGCCAGACAAACCAAGTGTAGCACATGTAATGCTTTTGTGGGAGATGCGAAACAGTACAGAGATCATTGCAAGAGTGAATGGCACAAACACAATATCAAGAGGAAGACTAAGCAGCTACCGCCATTGACAGCTGAAGAGTGCCTCTTTGATCTGGAAATCAACGATTCTAAAGGAGATCTGCGTGATTACTCATTTTAGACGTGAAGGTATGAACAAGCATCATATTGAGTATGCCATAAACAGTTAAATTGGACATGCGTAGTCATTATGTTTTTATCTTTAATATGTTCCACACTATAAGACTTACGTGCTGAGTACCCTTTGTGCCGATTTGTATCGGGCCTCGTTCGTCCTGTTTGTTGGTGTACCAGTTCTTGTCAGGCATTTGTTTTTGTAAGTATTATCAGAAAATGAACTTTGCTTCATCTATCTTGTTAAGTTATATTATCCGGTAGGCATCTCCAAAAGGTTCAAAAAGTAGCACTTATTCTCTAACCAAATCCACTTAAAACAAGCATACATTGAAGATATTCGAGAGTTCAGTACGCATCAACTCTTTGCATAAAGGCCGGATGAGTTTTGTACCATTCTTCGTGGTAATGTCAAATGACAATTGGTCGCTGAAGGAAGACAAAAGAACAAGATGCAACTCTCATATCACGTGTCATTTCATCCGGAGTATCAGATGGCATCCACCAACCAAATAATCATTATTTTTATCCTCTTTCATGTCAACTTTGTTTTCTCATTCCCAATCCCAACTCAATAATGCAACATTAACTTCAAATATTTTTTGTTAGGAATAGCATCTGATAAATAATTTCAATTATAAATTCGAATTTCAGATAATCGACGAGTTAATTCTAAAACATATTATCGAAAAAGCATTTTTGGCGTTTCGAATCTTGTCTTACTTAGAATCAAAATATACAAAATAGTGTATTTAATAAATATAATTGAAATCCATTCTGCTTCGCTCCTACTCTCTATTATTAATCCGATTCAACCTCATCGGAAAATCGGATCTTGATTTTGATTCGATGGGGAAGGAGAAGGTTGTGATCGGAGCTGCGGTGATTGGCGCAGCTGCTGCGGTCCTGATTGTGCGAAATCGGACTAAGTGTGAAGTGAATTGTGAAGTGAATTGGGATAAGATCGAGACAATTTTGGAGGATTTGAAGGATAAATGTGGCACGCCGATCGGGAAACTGAGGGAGATTGCTGATGATTTGACGGCTGAGATGCACGCTGGACTCGCTGCTGAAGGAGGGAGTAAGCTTAAGATGATTATCAGCTACGTTGATAATCTTCCCACTGGGTACTTCCATTTTCCAATTCAATTTTTTATTTTGAACTGATTCTTTCTGTTGTTGTTATTTGACATAGTTGTAAATGTTCAGTGATGAAAGTGGACTGTTTTATGCGTTGGATCTCGGTGGGACGAATTTCCGAGTGTTGCGAGTGATGCTTGGTGGGAAAGAGGGGCGTGTTGTGAAGCAAGAATTTGAGGAAGTTTGTATTCCACCTCAAAAGATGACTGGGACTTCTCGTGTGAGTGTTAAAACTTAAAATGGTGTATGACAAATGTTTTTGTTGTACAAGTAACTGATTTTGTTCATTGTGGGGGTTTAGGATTTATTTGATTTTATCGCTGAAGAGCTTGCCAAATTTGTTGCTACTGAAAGTGAAGGGCTACATGCTTCTCCTGACAGACAGAGGGAGTTAGGATTCACCTTCTCATTTCCTGTCTATCAGACATCTATTGCTGCTGGATCTCTTATAAAGTGGACAAAGGGATTCTCTATTCAGGACGCGGTTAGTACAAAGACATCTATTGTGTCAAGTTGCATTCTTATCTTTTTGCTGATATCTGTATACATACATTCCTTGTTTGTCAGCATCTAACTTGAAGAGGAAATTACCTTGATGTTAGACTTCTTTCCGTTATCAGTTCAGATAACTAAAACTTACAAGTATGATACGATAAACATAATTTTATTAGGATATAATAACTACTTCTTTTGTGCAAACAATACAGTGTACTCGGAATGAACTTCATGCCATCAGGAATCATTTGACATTGGCTTTCTGCTGTTTTATTATAGGTCGGTCAAGATGTGGTCAAAGAATTGACAAAATCAATGGATAGGGTGGGCCTTGATATGCGTGTGACTGCCTTGGTAGGTTTATCGAACTAAAGAACATCCTTTTCTAGCCGACCTCAAGTGAACTTGAAAGCTTAATTGATTTTGGTTTTACATAGGTAAATGATACTATTGGAACATTGGCCGGAGGCAGATACTTTGAAGAGGATGTAATCGCTGCTGTGATTTTGGGCACTGGAACTAATGCAGCCTACGTAGAAAAGGTGCATGCTATTCCTAAATGGCAAGGGGATCCACCCAGATCTGGAGAAATGGTAAGCCATTTCGTGGAGTGTATCATATGTATTCTTTACGGCACCTTTTTGCCTCAAGTTATCTTTGTTAGAGGCTTGGCATGCGTGCTATGTATGTATTGAGGGCAATCTCACTGTTCCAAGTTAGAGTTGATGATTTATTGGTCGCTATATTATTAGTGTGGGCTATTAGCTATAAGAACAACAATCATTGCAGCAGTCTTGAGATCACTTGTACTATCACATATGTCTGCTTCTTCTGAAGCTTTTTTCGACTCTTGCTTTGAACCTATAGGTAATAAATATGGAATGGGGCAACTTTAGAACTTCTCGCCTTCCATTAACAGAATTTGATCAGCAATTGGATACTGAGAGTTTGAACCCTGGCGAACAGGTACTCATGCAGATACTTAAGTTAATTTTGTATCTTATTTTTGCTTGTGAACTAATCTTAGAACATGCTCTTTTTTCCAAAAGATTTTTGAGAAAATAATTTCCGGCATGTACTTGGGGGAGATAGTGAGGCGGGTCCTCTACAAAATGGCAAATGAAGCTGCCCTTTTTGGTGACACAGTTCCTGAAAAATTGAAAATTCGATTCATCTTGAGGTTGGCACTTGGCATTTCATTTTTTTTGAAGTATTACCCTGTTTACTTATTTGAATGTTCTAGTTAATGTTCTGATGTTAGTTTTCAAAAGATACAATAAACACAAATTTTATGTCCTGTTAGGCAGTTTCATGTATAGAGTTCTGGTTACCTTGAAAGTTGAGAAGGCATGTGTTCTATCTGTTAGTAAACTTGATTGGAACAGCTCATTAGTTTTTTATTTTGCATCATAGGACCCCTGACATGTCAGCAATGCATCATGATGCTACACCAGATTTGAAGGTGGTGGGTGACAAATTAAGAGATATATTGGAGGTATAATCTTTCACGAACAGGGGCATAGCATTTGGTTTATTTAGCATAGCAACAGTACCGAACAACAAATTTACAGAAGCATTCTTTTATCGAACTCATTATGAGTCTGCAATTTATGTTTCCTTATTTTTTTTCAAATTGTCTTTTGCAGATTCACAATACATCTTTGAAGACTAGGAAACTTATTGTAGAGCTGTGTGATGTCGTAGCTACCCGTGGAGCTAGACTCTCTGCAGCTGGGATTTTAGGTATCCTGAAGAAACTAGGAAGAGA